>JASDQU010505793.1:8555-18605 GCA_032191745.1 Picea mariana | reverse complement strand
TCTTTGGCTTGGAATTATTGGCTTGGTTAGAGTGGCTTTGAGATTTGTTTTGTCAAGATAGATTGTGAGTAGCTATCAGATCTATTGTTTCAGAATCCTTGGAGAAAGAAGTGTGTGGGGAACGAAGGACAGTTGGAAGGGACTTTACGACATCAAGGCAACGGTTGTAATCTCTCTTTCACATTTAATATGATACAATAATATGTTTCTTTCCCATAAAGTTAGATTTACTTTATTACATAACTCCTTGATCATATGTATAGATTAGCTATTGAATATATTATTTTCTTTCACTTTGGTTGGTTTGTGCTGTTTTGATATTGACTGCACAAGAGAGCTGGAGCGAAGCAGGAGCAACAAATATTAAGGAAGCGATTACAAGGTATGTCTCTTATTCTCACTTCCAATTTAATTCAATAGTTAGATCTAGGGAAAGCGGTATATTCTATCATGTTTTGTTCTAGATCCAGGTGGATCTAGGGAGATCGGTTCGTGTCCGCACTTACGGATTAATCCTGAAACAATATTCTTGGAGAGTTCCAGAGCATTTGGAGGAATCATTCATCAAGGTCGAACCAGCTAGGGTTTCATTCATCCAGTGGGGCACAGCATTCAGTGGAGAATTCAGATCTACAGGGTTTGAGAGTGGATTTGGGAATTACATCTGGGTTTTCCTTACAGTTGCCCGATCTATCATTTGGCATATTTCTCGGGATGATTGGACACTTTTGGTAGCAGGGCATAATTATTCAAGGCTTCAGCATTCTAGTAGGACATGACACTTTCCAGCTAGGAGGTTGAGCATTAGTATGGCTCAGATCTGCTTGATTTAGTATTCATTGTATATCTAGCCTTTGGAAGCTTATTTTGTATTGTCGGGAGCATTTTGTAGCAACTCATATCGATTGCTTGTACAACCATCTGAGGTTTATGCCAGATTGGCCATCTATTGTATTACATTGCTCATAATAAAAAGGTCAGATCTTTGCTTGTGCTTCTACATATTGAATATATTGTGATCTCCATGTGTTGATGAATCTTGTACGCACTTAATAACTCAATAAATTAGTAGTAGTTAGTGATTCCAAGAAAGAATTTGGCTTGGGATCATTACAACTCGCTCCAATGCAGCTTTGAGTTTATTCTGGGAGCATTAGCATTGTTCTTTTATAGGTTTCCCTCGTAGGTTGGACAATCAAGAGTCTGGAATTTGCACAGGCGGATAAATTCATTTTATTTGATTAGTTAGAGGTTAGTTTACATGTTATTTATTTAAAATATTTTGTTAATGAAATAATAACAACATGAATTAGCTTTTGACTGTTTACATAATCTTATTTCAATTATATTTGATTAACATTCGCTATTTTTAGATCTTTAGATATTCAAAAGAAAACAAAAAAATGTATGTGCTTTCTTTATCTCTTTCATAAACAATTTCAAAAAACATTCGTTTCGCAAGATGTCAAGTAAATCTTGTATCTTGTACATAAGTTGTTTATAATCATATGCACATATTCACGTTTCCATTTTAAATTTTGTAATTATTATATTATTAGTATCATATATTTATAGATTAGTTTATTTTCTTTATTATTTTTAGGACTTTAGTTGGCCAACAGAGCCATTAAACCCGTTTGGTCATTTCATTCCAAATGGCTTGTGTTATTTAGACAACCCTAGTCTGGATTTGACCTTCGAGTTGACGGTGTGTCAAATACGACTGTCAACAAATGGCACTAGAAATAGGACCTGAATTTAATCGATGACACATGGAGGTCACAAGACACCTCCCCCACACACTCACACTCATGTCATAATGCATAGTCGCTCATACAATAACGTTACACTTGAAACAACAACCACCTCAAATGATAACCTTGATATTCCCGTTGAAACGTAGACACTGGATCCTCAAGGGGTAAACATCCAAGAAAGTTTTCATCAGTCACTCATAAGAACTCATAGTGCCTTAGCCCATATCAGATAACCTGGTAGGCCACTTAATCAACCCCTAGATTTCACGGATATCCAAGAACAACTTCAAGGCATTGGTCTGCCTAAAAACCCTCTAGGTGGAGAGTCTTCAAACGAAGGTAGTTCTTCACCAGAACCATCTCAAACTTAGACACCATCAACTCCCATGGAAAAACAAAATAATCCTGCCAGAACTTGGCTCGATCAAGATGTTGTGGCTGTACTCGGACCCCAACACCCTTTACCTAAACATTCGGAGAAATGGTTGCCTAAATTCGATCCAGATTCAAAGAAATCCGCTAAGGATCACATCAAGAAATTTATGTTGGCCATTAGACTCTAGAGTGTTGAACACTAGGATGTAGTATGCAGAATATTTCCTTATACTTTTGAGGGAAATGCCTCCACATGGTATTTTTCTCAACAACCCTAGACCATTGTCTCTTGAGACAAGTTTGAAACTTGTTTTCTCAAAAAATTTGGAGATGATAAATCTTTGGAAGTCTTGGTTATGGAACTTTCAAGCTTAAAAATGAACCTTAAAGAAAAAGTGAAAGACTTTAACCAAATATTTCTTACTTAAAAAAAAAAAATCCCTACAGATTCAATGCCTGCAGAAAGTTTAATTGTTGCATATTATGCTAAAGCCTTGCATAATAACATAGCCATTTGGGTTAAAAGGTCCAAGAAAAACACTTTGTTAGAAGCTTTTGAGGAGTCAATTCAAATTGAGAAAGATATATTGAGCTTAAAAGACAATCTTAATAATGAAGTTGAAGCAGCCTCATGCTCTAAGAAGAAAATAGAAATTATCACTAGGCCTCCTCAAACTAAAAATCAACAAGAAACTTTAGACTTAGAGAGCTTGCAGAAAGCTTTCCAAAAACTGCCCAATCAAGTCATTGACTTGAAAAGATCAATTTAGGAGTCATCCACAAGCAAAGAAAGTTTCAAACCTCCTTTCAGAAATCCCTTTCCTTCTAACCAGCCAAACCTGACCACAGAAGGTTTAAATTTTGAAAGTTTACAGTATGCTTTGCAAACCATCTTAGAAGAACATGAAAATTTTTCTTTTGTTCCTCCTGAAAATTCTAACGGTATAGTTGAGGAAGAGGAATCATATCCTCCTGTTTTTGGTCACTTGTCGGATAGTATCTTCCAAGCGAATTTCGAAACTATCCACCCCTACAACACAAGAAGAAAAACACAAAACAAACCCCCTCCTGAAGTAAGTAAAAATGTGTTTCTGAAACAGTCAAAGAAAAATAAAATTAAACAAAGCCTAGCAGCCCCAGTTTTAGAATATGATTTAATTGAAGATCTAAAAAAATTGAGGGCTAATATTTCTATTTTTGAACTACTGAAATTTCCTCTTATTTTATAGAAAATGCTTCAAAGAATCACTAAAAACAGTAAAAAGAACGATCCTGGCAGCAAAAAATCAACAGAAATTGATTCAAATACGGCTAAAAATGTCCCAACTAAAAAAATATTTGAACCTCAATACAAAAGGGACTTAGAAGAAAAAACTGTAGCAAATGTAGATAAAATTGTTTTAGGGACAACAACAAAAAATCAACAGAATTCTATTATTTCCACATAGAAAAATGTCCAACCTTTTTATTGACTTTTGAGATTTTTAATAGGAATGTACATAATTTTATGGTTGACTCTGGTGCATCATCAAATGTGATGCCTCTATCTGTATTCCAAAAAATTAATGAAGAATTAAAACCTTCTGATCTTAAAATTATTCAGCTAGATCGAAGGAACGTTAAAGTAATCAGTGAGCTTAAGAACATACTGATTAGATTATGATCCAATCCTAAAGTTCATCAGATTATTGATATTATCGTTGTTGATATTATTGAAGTGTATGGTTTGTTTTTAAGCAGAGATTGGTCATAACAACTGCACGGTTACTTTGCTACAGATTGGTCTCACTTGTGGCTTCCTGAAAATGGACAGCCCAACAAAACCAAGATAAATAGAGAATGCTATCTTAAGCATACCGTGATAGGTCTGAACGAGACACATGAGCCTTTTGTTACATCTGAAAATTCATTTGAGACGTAGGGAATGAATACATTTTTTGGTAATTTCATGACCGAAATCTCTTCTATCACTGATCGAGGGCAGTAATCTAAAGTTACAACCTATACTCATACACCATCTTTGTCGAATATGCCAAGTAATGCTAATGATGCATAGATCTGGTATTTATATTTCGATGGATATAAATACCAAGAAGGAGTAGGTGTTGGTTGTGTACTCATTGATCCTACAGGTAATAAAATTTTTATTGCTTGTCGATTAGAGTTTGAATGCACTAACAACACGACCAAGTACAAAGCGCTTCTGCAAGGAATTAGGAAAGAATTGGATATGGATGTGCAAAATTTGATAGTATTCTATGATTCAAAAATCCTAGTTAAGCAAGTAAGAAACGCCATGCATTTCTTATCACCACATCTGAAAATTTACCAAATCGAGGTATGGAGTTTGATGCATAGATTTTCATCATTTAATAAAAATTCTATTCATAGGATGAGTAATTCGGAAGTTAATCTACTAGCCAATGTTGCTTCTAAATTGTTTCCTACTAAAGGTCTTTCCCCTAATGTGTTTTCCATCAAGTTGTTGCTTAGGCCGTCGATTCCAGACAACATCACGAGTTGTAGAGTATTTGATGACGACCAATAGATCATCAACTTTCTGCATATGGAGGACACCTTCCAAGATGCAGTCATTGATGAAGGTACTCATGACAAGAATCTTTGAAACTTCGCGGTAATATCTGATCCTCGATCTCCTGAATCAACATCCAAGCTGGTAAACTCTATCCCCATATTTGTTGTGATATTAGAGAAATTTTATGATTTGCATGATAAGTTTAGAGGGATAGTCAACTGCAAAACTAACAGTTCCTCTTTGATCTATGAAACTGTTAATTTAGGAACAAGAGATAATCCTCAAAATATTATTCTCGGAAAGGGATGTTCTAAGCAAGAAAGATTTGCCTTTATAAAATTATTTAAAGAATATAAAGATGTATTTTCCTGGACATAAGATGACCTTAAAACTTTCAATCCAAACATCACACAACATATAATCCCTATGAAACCCCAGACTCATCCTTTTCAACAGAAATTGAGGAAGATGCATCCTTAATTGGATCCTACTATTAAAAATGAATCAAACAAATTACTAACTGCAAAGATAATTTTCCCAGTTAGGCACACTCAATGGGTGTCTAATTTAGTCCCCGTAAGGAAGAAAAATGGTGAAATTTGACTCTGTGTCGACTTTCGGAACTTAAACTGAGCGTTTGATAAAGACAACTACCATGTTCCTCCAATGGAACAAATTCTACAACAAGTCTCTCATTCCGAAAGACTATCTTTACTAGATGGTTTTTTGGGTTACAACCAGGTCCTTATGTCTCCTTCAGACCAGCTTAAAACCACCTTTCATACCCCATGTGGCACTTACGCCTACAAGAAAATGCCTTTTGGACTGATAAACGTCGTGCCACTTTCCAGAGAGCAATGGATATTCCTTTCCGTGGCCTCATTAACTAGTCAGTCATGGTCTATATTTATGATGTCACTGTCTTCTCTAAAAACAAGAAATATCACTTGTCTCACCTTAGGGTTCTCCTAGAACGATGCCACAAGTTCGACATATCTCTCAACCCTAAGAAATCAGTCTTTGCAGTATAGCAAGGAAAACTTCTTGGGTTTATAGTATCTAAGGATGGAATGATTATTGACCCCGAAAGAACCTAAGCTATTGCTAAAATCCCTGCTCCTTCTTCCAAAAAGGCCATGCAATCTAGTTTGGGCAAGATAAATTTCGTAGGAAGATTTGTCCCGAGTCTCTCAAAAATGGTTAGACCGTTACAAAATTTAATTAAAAAATATTTTTTGTACCATTGGGGACCACAAGAAAGTTAGGATTTTGATCCAATTAGAAAAGAAATAATAGAATCCCCTTCCTTGATGAGTCCCAGTTTTTCTCAAGACCTCACTCTTTACACTTTTGCATTTGATCGATCTTATGTTGTTGTACTTACACAAAAAAATGATGAAAGAAATGAGATACCCATTGCCTTCATGAGCTCAGATTTTAAAGGAGCATAACTTAATTACCTAGCAGTAGATCAATAGGCATATGCTATTTTCAAAGAAGTAAAACACTTTCAGTCTTACTTGTTGAAATCTAGAACCAAAGTTATTGTTCCTTACCCTGCTGTGAGAAACCTGTTAGTACAAAAAGAGTTGGGTGAGAAAAGGGAAAATTGGATGACTTCACTACAGGAATATGACCTTGAAATAACTCCTGTACTAACTTTTAGAGGTCAAGGCCTATGTAAAATAGTAGCTGATTCAGTTGAAGAACAAGAGAGCCAAATAAACACCTCAACTGTAAATCAGCATAATGAAAAACAGATCAGTTGTGCACAAGTTACACCCAATTCGTTGTATGAGAACATTAAATTTTATTTAACACATGGATTTGATCCCTGCAATCTTGATCCTAAAAAAAGAAGAGCACTTGGGCTCAAATTTGCATCTTTTCAGTTAATAAATGATATATTATTTTGAAAGAACTTTGATGGTGTTTTTCTACATTGTTTAGAAAAGGAAGAGTCTGAAAGAGTGTTTGATGAACTTCATGCGGGTGAAGCCGGTGGTCACTTCGGTGGAGATACCAATACCCAAAAAGTGCTGAGGGTTGGATACTATTGGCCTACCTTATTTAAAGATGCCCATACGCTGTCCCGCAAATGTATAATCTGCCAAAAGGCTACAGGACGGGTGAAAAAGGCAGCTTTCCCTTTCTAGCATATTACTGTAGATGCACCTTTTCAGTAATGGGGCCTAGACATCATAGGACCAATCAATCCCTCTTCTTCACAGTAACAAAAGTATATCCTTACAGCAACATACTATTTTACAAGATGCTCTAAAGCAGTACCTCTGAAAGTGGTCAACACCAATCAGGTAGTGTCTTTTCTGAACTCCCATATCATCGCTTGATTTAACATTCCAGAATGTCTGTTTTTTTATAACGCTTCTTATTTTTCATCCCTCGATATGAATTTTTTCTCTCTGGAAAAAGGGATTAAATTGAAGTATTATGCCAGCTACTACCCTCAAGGGAATGGTCTAGTAGAATAAACAAACAATAATTTAATCAAAATTATCAAAAGGACAGTTTCAGAAAATCACAAGAATTGACACAATGCACTGTATAATGCACTCTGGGCTGATAGGGTAACTCCAAAAGATTATTTTTGTAATTCCCCTTTCTTCCTCATTTACGAAAGAGAAGACATTCTCCCCCCACATGTCTTACTTCCTTCTCTGCATTTATCGCAGAAAGTCTAAGAAGAAGAGTGTCCTCCTCTAGAAAACCAGATAAATGCTTTGTTAAAACTAGAAGAGGTGAGAACACAAGGTAAATAGAAACATGATCAACACCAACAAATTTTGAAGAGCTCGTTCAATTCAAATTCTTCTTTTGATAGGAATTTTGATGTTGGATATTTGGTTCTCAAGTGGGACAAATCCCACGACGGTAAGGGGGAACACACCAAGTTCCAAAACCTGTGGCTGGGACCATTTGTAATTTCTGGAAAATTGGGTCCCAGCTCTTTCCATCTACATAATTTGGAGGGATATCCAAACACTTTCCCAGTGAATGGATAGGCTCTCAAGAGGTATTTCACCTGATGATTTATCTTCCACCCTTTTATAAATATTTTTTCTTTTTTCTTTTCTGTTTTTCTTTTGGTTTTTTTCATTTTGCTTGATTTTGATTTGTTTTGTAAATAACTATGTTTGAGTCACCATTGTTGCATCCCTTTCGTCACCTAAATGAGCTAAATAAGCATTTTTACAAGTCCAATTGGGTTAGCTGGACAAGATAGCAGTGAATGGATGATTTAGAAACATCAAGCATAAGAAAGAAGCAAAGAACTAAGCTAATAACAATAAAAGAAACTAAACGAGAGTTCATAAGGGAAATATAACAAGAAAATAAACAACATGTATGCCACAAATGGATAAGTTGTATTAGTGGGAAAACACCAAAGAGAAAGGGATATTATGGGTCCCCTCTTCCTCCAAGGGAGGGCTCTTGAACCCCCAATGATTGAGATCTTCTTACAAGTAGGAAACTAAAAGGAAATGGTGAAGAAAATCCAAAGCACATTCACTCAAGAGGTGATATGAATGGATAAATGAAATGATGCTTGTATGCTATTGATGAGGAAAGAGGATCCTCCAAGAGAATATAGGCAGCAAAACAATACAAATGAATTCCTTGAAAATATAGTGCACCTGTGGCCTCTTTTTATAGCAAAGATTTGAGGCATTATTCAACTAGTCTTTAGTGTGAACAAGGGGCTCTTTAGGGCACCCTTAGGTCTTTGACCAACCCCCCATTCAGATTCAGCTCAGATTTGGGTGTCAAATCAATTTGGGAGATGAACCAGAAGTGGGTGGAAGGCTGACCAAAATCATAAATGTGTCATTTTGAGGTGTGCACAACTTTTTGCATCCATAGTCACGCATCGGGTGCATATGCGCTTTTCCAACATTATTCAACTGTCGCACTTGCATGCGCTGCCTTTGTATCCTTAGCGCCTGCTAATTTTTTAACTAGTTGTATAGTTTTGTGCCCTTTGGAAATGAATTTCCTAGGCCATGGATGAACTAATGGGTGTTTTGAAGATGTTAGATTCCTGTAACCATTTGCGGATGAAATTCCAGTGATAATAGATGCCCCTTGATGTGTGAGTATAGGAACATACATATAGCCAAAATACATCAATGTTTCTTCTAATTTGAGTACATGTTTAAGAAAGAGTGTTGTGAAGAGTTTCAAGAGAGACCCATTGGAGGGAGAGGGGAATCGGTGGGACCTAAACCTTTCGCAAGGTGTGAAAAATAAAAACTGTGTACAAATAAGGCAGGCATACCCCATGCTTGTGTCATGTAACTCAAAAATGTGTAATACAATAATTGAAGTTGTGTGTTGGTGTAGATGACTATAGTGCCCTCGAGGGCGTGTTGATAATAGCATAGGACAATTTGGATGGTGAACAAACTCTGAAAAAGAGGTGAGGACACATGTAAGAAGTGTCGATGATACACATGCATTGATAGACTAGCAATTTTCAGAGGTCTTCGACAAATATATAAAAAATAACTGCAATAGTCTCAAAGTAAGACCCACCGCAACATGATAAGGTGTTGAATTCAAATGTCATGGTGGTCAATGACAGCATAGAGAAATGATGGTTCTCTCTGTGTCGTTCGAGACACCTCATTGTGAAGGTAATGAGAGTCAAGATATTGTCACCCATATGGAAACTGTATTGATGTCGACAGGAAGGGAGACACGACACCAAGAAGAAAAGGTATTCATGAAATCCACATGGTAAGATCAGGGACTGAGGAGATACATGGACGAAGTCAAGATGTGGTGAGACTCAAGACTTCCTTTGGTTGGGGATATTTGTGAAAGATAAGTGGCAACAACCGTGGAACTGAATCTAGTGTCAGGGGAACAACTAGACTAGGGTTAAGTTGTGCCAGAGGCGTGGCAAAGTGGACAAATGCAGATATTAGTGGTAAATGGACTATGAGATATTCAGGGTTGATGAACAATGCCAACAAGAGGAGAAGGTAATGAATTCTCCAAACAAGGGTGACATGGGTTACTTCTATTGGAAAAGGAAGGTCACCAAGGGTGATGACAAAAATCTATGTAAAGGATGGAAACATAGGCTTTTTACAATTACCAAATAAATAAAGAATAATTAGGGATGAGCATACAGATACAGAAACGGGTGCCCCAGTGCAATATGGCTTGGACTGTGAGGGTGCAAGTTGTGTGGAAAATAGGTGGAGGGTGGGGTTCCCATAGGTGGGTTTCTGTATGAGGTAAAATGAATGGAGGGCAATCTACAGATGGGAAAACAGATGGTGGAGGAGATGGAGGGATAATTCATACTGCGGAGGTGTAGTCAAAATGCAAATCGTGGCAAGATTACTTGGGAGT
>JASDQU010505791.1:1132-28873 GCA_032191745.1 Picea mariana | reverse complement strand
GATCTCAAAGTTCGGAAGTCAGAGCCTGTAAAAATACTAAAACGGGAAGACTCTGACCAGAGACAAAAGTCCACAAAAGAAAAATACCTGCAACTCATAGACAAATATAAAGAGAGGGAAGCTGGAAACATAAGAGAGAGTGATGTACGGATTTGCCCTTCTCAGCAGGATATATTTGTAGCAGAATCCCACCCACCTCCTTCTACACAATACATCAAGGTTGTTCAAGGAACGACAAATTTCAAAATCGAAGAATATAAGGAGGGAGACATTGTCTGGATGTGGGATGCCAATAGAGGGAATCCCACTAATATCAAAGAAGATAATCGTTTTTGGCATGGCCCTTTTAAGGTTGGAAAAAGGTCAGTTAATGATTCCTATTACCTGTCTACACCAGAAGGAAGAAGGCGCACATTGCCTGTTAGCAGGCATCTCCTTAAACCCCACCAGGGTGGTGGGACATGATTTAGGTAAGTAACCACTTCCGTGTATTATACCGCACTATTTGTTTTCTATTATATGCATCTTGTTTGTTTTCTTGTTTCACTACCTTATATGAACATTTACTTACTGCCTTATATGCACATTTATCATGTATATGTTATTGCTTTACAGGGTGGCAATACCACCCTGTCTTCTGTCGCTGATGCCCTTTTGTTGAGTGTGAGCAGGTTACAGGTCTACGCCAGAGATTGCTGAGGTTCTCATGCGCTCTAATGTTATCACATGTCCCCGATTTGGAGCCAGATGTTATCCCCGATATCTAGGGATAACTAGGAGATCATGTCTCGAGGCCCACATGGTCCTAGACATGGAGTACCGAGAGCAGGAGCAACTTCAGCATGGCCCTTCAGGGCCCATCGTTCTTCGTCTAAGCCAGACTTGTCCTGTCAGTAGTACCAGTTTACATCACTACCATCTTGGGCTTGCATCAGAGAGGACTCTCGCTCCATGAGGTAATTGGTCCGAGGTATCATGGTATGTGTCATATTTGATCATTATAACCTTCTTATATATGCATTAGGTTCCTTTCATTTTGGATGACTGCTTGGATCTTACACTAATCCACTTGACCACTATTGGGGTGATTGATGGGGTAACTTAGCAAGTTGGTATTCATGGGTTTTGGTTAGCCACCAAGGGTGGTTTGCAAAGCCATCATCCGCTCCCACCATGTTATCACTTTTTCATCTTATATCCCGCTCATCCATCCCATTCCCCTAGTCTGGCCATTAGGATGACCTTCCAGGGCACATCTTGTCTTATGGGAAGAAGGGACTAAAGGACCAGGGGGTAAAAGCAGCTGGTAAAAGATAAACGCCATAGGAAAATGAAAACCTAGAGATGCTTCACCCAGGGGATCCCCGAGAAGGCAATAAAAAGCCTCTCGATAAGAAACTAAGGGACCCTAAGAAAAAATGATTAAATAAATAAATGCAAGACCTAACCAAGAGGATGGGAGTTCTCATCACGAGCTGGCCCATTATGTTCATAGGTATTTAGTGGTATGAAATTTCCACTATCTGGTCACCAAACCAGGGCAGTGACCTTTGGTTGCATGGCCAAAGGAAAGGGGGTCTCATCAGGAGCCAGCCTTCTCATTTCTGCGAAGATACTAGTGGGTAATGTTGTCAGCTCTGGCCACCAAGACAAGTCGGTCTCCTCTTTGTCAAGGCTTGTAGTAAAAAGAAATAAAATAAAGATAAGGCAAAAAGGGCTTGGAAAAAATGCATCCATGACGGGTACAACTCGCCTCCTACAAAGGCACCCACAGACAACACCAGCCCTTGGTCTGACTATGACTAGACATCCCTAAAAACCATATCATCTCATTATACATGACTTGAATGACCCTTTGAGGAAACTTTCCATCTCTTGTGGGTATTAGCCCAATAGGTTTCCCTTTTGGTTTCCTTAGCTTTGTACAGTGGGTCTGTGTAATGTCTTTGAGATCTTAGAAGATTTGTTAGGGATTTCATGCATATGTTTGATAATTTTAATGATGAGATATGATTTACATTTCTATGATGTGTAGGACTAATGAGCCCATGGAGGGCGTAGTCTTTGATGTGCAGGACCATGCCCGGCGGACAGGTACCAGAGGATCGTTGCACATGGGGAGATGATTAGCTCGAACCTCCATGGGGCTGAAGAGCCCATCAAATGGTTGCTGGGATGGTAGAGGTAGGACAGAGTTTTGATGAGCCCTAGCATGCAGAAAAATAAGGATGCCCTCATCAGGACAATTTTGGCAGAGATTGACCTATGGGGGATCAGCCCCTGCAGGTGGTATGATGGCTTTGATGAGCAGGACGCCACCAGGGCAAATTGGACGTTTCCTGGAGGATGTGGCAGCGTGTTTGGACCTTGTGGCACGTGTGGCAGCTTGCAGGAGGCCCAGAGGGGCCAACATTTTGCTCCTTGGATGCTGACTATGCCCATAAAGGGCCAACGTCTCCTCAGAAGGGGCCTGACGTCCCCTATTTTAGCTTAATTTTGGCATTTTAGGCATGTAATGTGACAAATAATGAGATATTGTAATATCAGCCTTGTTGGCTGTTTTTAATGATCTAATTGTTAATTAAGGGTCATAAGAATCATATAAATAGAGGACGTCGCCTCTCATTTTAAACAAAACATAACTTGCTCTCTTGTGAGAGTGACTCTTTTATCTTTTGTCTTGGATATTTTGCTCTTGGAGTGAGAAGCTACACTTGGAAGGATCATCTTTGGCATGTTTATGGTGTTCTTATTATTGGAAGGTGTTACAACTAGGGTTTGATTATGCTCTTCATTGATTTGTAAGTAAATTTTGCATGGAAAACTTCTTTATTGAATGGTTGTAGGTAAAATTGCTTGCTCTTATTGTTACATTGTTATTATTTTCTTAATCACTAAAACCCTAGGGAGCAAACACACAAGTAGGTCGTGGCTTCATGTCCCCATGATTAAGAACTTGTTTAGCCATTGATTAAAGAGGGTTTAGCCTAGCCATAGCTACACTAGCCTTTCCTTTTTCTGAGTTAGTTTTTTGGATACAAGTTGAAAAAAGAGGACGTCCTAGGCCTAATTGAGTTTACACCTACGGTTTGGACTCTTAGGGTTTGAAAAGCCTTGTCCCCAAGCAACACTTTTTAGGCCTAGACTTGTATTTTAAAGCTAGCGATTTTGCCAGAGAGTTCTAAGGAAAGAGGGAGGAGCATGAGGCCTAGCTTTAGCTACACCGGAATGAGCCTCCTCCCCTTAGGGTTTTGACTTGGTGGCCTTGCCATAGCAACACCATCAAGCCTAACTCTCCCGTCCTTAGATTTAGATTCTCCCAAGCGATTAGCCTTACTCCTTGACTCCATAATACCCAAGGCACTGGTATTAAGCTACAACATTGAGTCTTTGATGTTCAAACATTCTTTCAAACTCTCTTTATTTTGAAACCCTACTTACCCTAGCGTCTAGAACTAACCCTAATAGTGATGAAATCTTGCCTTATTTAGACTTGTGTTTGGACTAAAAGTTGCAGCTGATTCATCTCCTTGTAGCCATAGAGGTTTTAATATTTTTCATTGGCTGATTTGTCAAAAATGTCCATCTCTTTGGCTAGAAAACCCTAACCCTAAAACACCGACATTATAGGTGACGTCATACATGTCTAAAACCCTTGGCTGTCCTAAAAACGTTTTGACATTTGTCACCTTGTTTGATAGACCTTGAGTTGATGATCACTTTCATAAGTTTAAATTTTCAAAAAGTCCTTCTCTTTGTTTCTCAAACCGATTTGTTTTAGGGTTGACATCACTGTTGTAGCACCAGAAATATTGATGACGTTAACCCTTCTTTTAGACCTTGTTTGAGCGTAAAACGTTGTGATCTGATTGGGCATTGAAGTATGAATTATTTTCTTTAGTTTAATGAGAAAAACGTTCACTTTTTGCCCTCAAAAAATAGCAATAATTAGGGCTGACGTCACCCTAATTATGCAATTGTGACGCAGCAACAATATTTATCTATGAGCAGATTTTTGATGTTTATGGCATTGTGATATAATAAGGATTTAATTTCATACATTGAATGCTGATATCTTTTGTGTCTTTATTGATGAAGTGACATAAAACATAAGTTTTAATTGGAATCATTGACTTTGTCAATAATTAATTTCATTTATTGCTCATATATATGTTGAAGATAGTTAGTAATACTTGAAGCACTAACCACTACAGCACATTTTAGTATTATTTGTCTTGTCTCGCAAATAGGTGCCATCCAGTGGAACATCTTCTTCTTGACTATCTTTCTTGGTAGTAATCTATGAAGGGAAACTCTTATCTTGATCCATTAGCCCTTTAGCCCTTTCATAAACCCAGATTACTAGGGACGTCTCCCTTGGACTAGCCATCCTAAATAGAAAGAGCTCCCCATTGAGGTGGCAGTGGGTGGGGAAGCTCCTGTTACGCCAGTTTGAAGCCTTGACTCAAGCTACCAAAACCCTTCCTACAAAATGAGCGATAACATAACCCCTTTTGGTACCCCTTCGAGTGGTAGCGCATCAGACAACACCTATGTACAAATCGACCTAGATTTTTTGAAGCCCTCTTTAGATAAACCAGTTGACTACCTGACTGCTATAGTGCCACCAAGAACAACACTCGGGAAGATACTCTCCAGTACCTGGGTATTTAAGTAGTACGGCTAAGGGTATGGTCTATCCTCCTTAGTTAGTGCCCTCAGATAATGGGTCGAGTACTATTGTTGGACCCTGCATGTATATCAGAGAGATATAGCATAGGGAAAACCCTTGTCTGTAGAACCCTTGAATACCTAACCCTTGGGGGATAGAAACATAAACAAATTAAAACAGACAATATCTGTTTCCGTGCAACTGTGTTTGGGTTGCCAAATCACTACACTTTTGTTACTGGTTAAGCATTTGGGGTTTTCACCATTGCAGTATTCTTCAAACCGGATTATAACTCCACAGGTGTAAAAAGAAAAAGTTTGGAAATTTGTTTCACAGTTATTTGAGACCTATTCCATTGGATTCATCTCTTCTCCCTTATCACATTAATCCATATCATTTTTTGGCAAAAATTTTGACCTTGCCTACCCCTTTTTAGTTCACCCATCCTCATGGCCCATACCTATAGCCAAGACCTGGAAGCTTGCTTCAACACCTTGCAATCTCGTCTCCTCGAGACCCAAAAATAAGTGAAACAACTCAATACCAGTGTTTCCTCCATCGATACAATCATCAATACAACCATAAATGCAGCCATGCAATCCTCAATGGAGGAAGTCAAACAAGAACTGACCACCTAGATTGAATCTATCTTTGCATCACTCTGTACCAAACTGAACATCCCTACAGATGACCCTTTCTCTAATGCACCTCCAAATACTGAAGGTAAACATTCCTCCCATTCCCATACCTTTCAGCACCATCACTTTCAATGTGACCTACGCCTTTCATGGGTGGATGTGACCAAATTTGATGGCTCGGACCCCATTGGTTGTGTAACCCAAATGGAACATTATTTCTTTTTATATGGCATTACATATGACTTGGCCAAACTCCGGTATGGCATTCTCCATCTAGATTAAGAACGTTGGCAATGGTGGCAATGGAGAAAAACTTCCCGTCAAGCGTATATTGCTTGGACCCAATTTGTGACTGAGCTTTATGAATGCTTTGACACTGAAACCAACCATTTGGGTCATTTGACAAGGTTGAAACAATCAGGAATAGTAGAATACTTCATAGCTTCCTTTGAGTGCCTAGCTTTTCAAACAGAGGGCATGACTGATGCCTTCTTTCAAGAGTGTTTTATCAATGGCCTCAATGATGAGATTCAGTCCCATGTCCTCATGGCTTGACCTTTGAGTTGGGTGGAGGCTACTAAAAGAGCTAAAGAAGCACAACAGGTTGTATCCTCTCAAAACTGAAAACCCTCCTTTATCCCTTTCCCTAAACTCGTAAATCCCACTACTCCCTCCACCCCATTAAATATCCAAAAATTGATTAGGGATGAAATGGTTGAATGACAACTCAAAGGCTTTTGTTATAATTGTGATGACAAATATTTCTCGGGCCACAAGTGTAAAGAACAGAAGATTTTTATGGCCATCTCTGAGGATATTTTGCAAGAGGATGTTGAATCTCCCCTTGTGTATGAGTCACCTAAAATCACTGACACAACCCCTCCCTCAGACCCTCCCAAAGTGGAATCGGTCATTTCCCTCAATGCTCTCACTGGCTTCTCTACTCCCCAAACCCTCAAGTTAATCGGTTACATCAAGCATCAAAAGGTAATCATTTTGATTGATAGTGGAAGAACCCATAATTTTATTCATCACTGCATTGCCCAAGAAACTCATTGCTACATCCATGTCGTCAACAATTTCCAAATCATGATTGCCAATGGTGGTTCCATGAAATGTGGAGGGTGCTGTGAAAATGCCCATCTCCAAATCAGTTACTACCACCTAAAATCCCATATGTTTATTATCGACATGGGAGGTTGTGACATTGTGTTGGGTGAAGACTGGCTAAGGACTTTGGGTCCCATTCTCATGGATTTTAAGAAATTAACCATGTAATTCGACCAGGAAGGCCACCAATATAAATTCCAAGGCATCACTATTGGTTCACCTGAGGTCATTAGTTCCCATCGCATGGAAAATCTACTCAAAAAAGGTCATTCTGGTGTCATTTCCCAACTCCATGCCATACAAGCAACAAAGACACCCTCGGTGCCTCAAGACCTCCAAGCCCTCCTTTCTAAACATCAAATGGTATTTTCCACTCCCCAAGAACTCCCTCCTTTCGGCGGTGATCATGATCATTCCATTCCCCTTGTACCCGGAAGCCTTCCTCCCAATATCCATCTGTATCTCCACACCTTTTCACAAAAAAATGAAATTGAGAAAATGGTCCAGGAACTCCATAACGCAGGCCTTATCTGCCCTAGTACGAGCCCATTCTCTTCTCCTATAGTCATGGTCCTGAAGAAAGAAGGCTCTTGGGGAATTTTTTCTGACTTTCGTGCCCTCAACAAATTGACCATTAAAGACAAATTTCCCATTTCTGTCATTGATGACCTCCTGGATGAATTGAGTGGTGCCCAACTCTTTACTAAACTTGATCTTTGTTCGGGCTATCACCAGATATGTATGAAAGAGGCAAACATTCCCAATATGACCTTTCGAACTCATGAGGGCCACTATGAGTTTTTTTCATGCCCCTTGGCTTGTGTAATTCCCCCTCCACCTTACAAATCCTCGTGAATCATGTCTTTCATCCCTTTCTCTGTCATTTTCTCCTAGTTTTATTTGATGATATCCTCATGTACAAAAAAACCCGAATAGACCATATTACTCATGTGGATCAAGTTCTCCATCTACTCTCTCAACACTAACTTTTCCTAAAATAGTATAAATGTGATTTTGGTGCCTCAGAAGTAGTATACTTGGGTCATCTAGTTGGCAAGGATGGCATCAGGGTGGATCCGAAAAAGATTTAAGCTACGCAAGATTGGCCAGACCTAAGGAATCTCAAAAGCTTGTGTGGATTTATGGGCTTAAAAGTGTATTATTGCAAGTTTGTTAAGAATTATGGAAATATCGTAGCACCTCTTACTACTCTCTTCAAAAAGAACTCTTTCACCTGGACTCCATCCGCTGCTCAAGATTTTCAAACCTTGAAGGTGGCCATGTGCACCACTTCGCTGCTGGCCCTTCCTGATTTCACAAAGACATTTGTGTTGGAATGTGATGCCTCAAGGAAAGGAATCAATACTATTCTTATGCAAGAGGGTCAACCTTTAGCCTTCACCAGCATGCAAATATCTCAAAGGAATCTGGGCAAACTCATCTATGAAAAGGAAATGTTGGATATTCTACATGTCATTGATCTATAATTCCCTTATCTCTTGGGGAAACATTTCCAAATTAAGAAAAACCATCAAAGCCTCAAGTACTTTCTAGAACAACGCATTTCCTCCCCGGAGTAAAAAAAATGGGTGACTAAGCTCTTTGGATATGATTATGAGATCATTTACAATAAAGGCAAAGAAAATGTGGTGGCGGATGCACTGTCCTGAAAATATGAAGAAGAAGGATCCCTCTTTTCTCTTTCCTTCATTACACCAGATTGTCTCCAAGCTATTCACCAGGAATGGCTACAAGATCCAAAAAGTTTGCATTTGATCCAGCAATTGTAGATCAATGCTCTAGCTCCCGCAGAGTACTCTTGTCTCCAGGATGAGCTTTGATACAAAGGCCGTTTGTATTTAAGTAAACAATCAAATCTTAAATCCATAGTACTTTATGAGCTTCATGCTACACCTATAGCAGGGCATTCTAGGTCACCAAAACCTATGACAAGGTCAAACATTCTTTTTTCTAGGATGGTATGAAACAAGACATCCATAATTTTGTCACTGAATGTGATGTGTGTCAACACAACAAGGGAGAAATAGTTAAATCTCTGGGCACACTACAACCGCTTCCGATTCCACCTTCTATTTGGAAGGATATCTGTATGGACTCTATTACCGGCTTACCCAAATTGGGAAATAAATCAGTCATAATGGTGGTTGTGGATCGCCTTTCCAAGTATGCTCATTTATGCACTCTTCAACAACCATTTACTGCATCCAAGGTGGCTCAATTTTTCATGGACCAGGTCTTCAAGCTTCATGGCATGCCACACTCTATTGTTTCTGATCATGAACCAACTTTCACAAGCAAATTTTGGCAAGAACTATTCAAGCTACAAGGCACCCAATTGAATCTCAGCACAACTTGTCATCCCCAGACTGATGGTCAAACAGAAGTTGTCAACAAGTCTTTGGAAACATATCTGAGGTGTTTTTCCTCTGAAAAGAAAAATCAATGGGCTCAATGGTTACCCCTAGCTGAATGGTGGTACAACACTTCCTACCATACAACTACACACATGACTCCTTTTGAAGCAGTATATGGACATAAGCCAACTTCAATTCTCTCATACTTACCAAGTACCTCGAAGGTCCAGGTGGTTGACCAGACACTTATAGTTTGAGAGGATATTCTCTGTACCCTCAAAGAGAAATTATTCATGGAACAAAATCACATGAAGCAACAAGCAGATCAAGGTCGCTCCAAATTTCAATTTGCAGAAGGGGATCGGGTGTTTCTCTGACTGCAACCATACAAGCAAACTTCTCTTAAGGCCGAGCATTGTCAGAATCTAGCACCCAAATTTTATGGTCCTTATACAACTCTCAACCATGTGGGATAAGTTACCTATCAATTAGCTCTACCTAGTCATTTGAAGCTACATCATGTTTTTCATGTTTCATGCTTAAAGAAAGTGATTGGAACTAGGTGCCAAATTCAAATGAACCTTCCCTAGTTAGCTGAAGAAGGATCCATTTAGCTATAGAAAGAAGCATTTTTGGACCACCATGAGTGTCGCTTGCATCAGGGAACCATCAAGGAAGTGTTATTCCAGTGGAAAGATACAACTCAAGTAGATGCCACTCGGGAACCAGCTACCATTCTACAATAGTTTCCACATCTCAAGCATTAAGGACAAGGCTGTTTTTAAGGGGGCGGACATGTTAGGGTCCTAACCTGCACATAGGTAGAGCAATATGTTCGGATGTAATAAAGGTCAATATTAATAAGGCCTTTCAATAAAATAGAATAAGGCAGATGTAAGAAGACCTAATAGAAGCTTCCTCTTCTAGAAGGATCTTCCTCTAGATACTTCTCTTGATAGATATATTTAGTAAAAATAAGGGTCGAGGATATGAAAACCCTAGATTGGAGATTATTGTAATAGAGCGCTTCTCGATTGGAGGTTTCCCCCTCGAATAGACCCATGAACATTGCTTTATGAATCAAAGTGTTATTTATGTTGTTGTTCTTATATCATTTATGTGTTATTGTGGAGATTATACTAGTTATATTATTGTTATTCTTCCATTTCTATCATTTTATTTATGTTCTTCATACCTTTTATATCTGGTATATTACATTTTATGGCCCAAAATTTATAGAGCCCACATCTTTGCAAAGCTTTTTGGGCCCTCATATCTCTTTCCATTGCAGCATCAATCTCCTCGTGCTCCATTTCTCTCCATTTGATAACCATCCTCCAAAGGAAACATCAAATTTGGAGTCAACTTTCAGTAAAACGTTTTGTGTGGAATTGTATGTGGTATACCCTTATGATAGTCATGTATAGGGCTCAATGTACGTGGGAAGTATTTTTTTCACATATACATTAGGTCGTGTACATGACCCGATAAACCATAGCCCGTGTACACCCTATTTTCCAAGTTATGGTCTCCTAAACATGAAATTTGAACACTAAAACTAATGATTAAACCATGGAATTTGAAGATAATGGGACAGGAGCTTACTTGGTCCAGACAGATTCCGATTCGATTGATCGTAGATCCCTAAATCGTCATTGGAATATCATGGGTAAAATGTCCTCAAAAGCACTATGTAGATGAAAAACTCAAATGATATGGTAAATAACTCTTTATTTTACTATTAGTATATAATATTTTCCAAATTTATATATTTTTACCCTATATTTCCTATTTTTGACAATGTGGACTAATAGTGCAGTGAAGGACCTAGTTTGAAGTGGCTTTGTCTAGGAATTTTATGGATTTTGAGCATCTTGTTGCATGTTTGTGCCTCTAGCAGGTATGCTACATCATTGACATATAAGATAGGTTCTCACCCCACTTTTGATTTTTGCATATTAGTATGATCATGATTCACATGATGTACATATGAATCCATTTATTAGTGACATAGAACCTTCTCGTTGCTACTATAAGTGTAGTTGCTAAGTGCTAGAGACTTACTAAACATGGGTACCCTAGTTATAACCTTTTTGTCATTTGGTTCCCATGCATAAGTTACTCCATAGGTCAGAGAGGTCCTTGTAGTTCCAATATGAATTTGCATTTGAACACCATTTTCTTACTCAATATTATTATGACAACTACCTATGGGACTCCCGCTGAATCTTGGTTAATATTTTTTTTGACAACCAAAAATATAAAAAGATTGTCGAGTGAACTTCTCTCTTTCACACTCATTAAATGGATTTGAAAGGATGTCTATTTTGGTATCATTTTAACCATTTTTTGGACCAAGTAGACTACTTTTACCAAAAATGAATATTGTAGTCACCATTGGCTAGAAGAGATCTCCTCGGTATTATTTTATATTTTTTCAGACCCACGGGACTAACATTTACAAAAATGGACACTTGTTGAGTTAAGTTACAATTGCATCCCATTATCCCGCTTGCACTATTGAGCCTAATTTAGACTCTCTCTTTACCATTATAAGCCTATTTCCCAAGCAATTCTCAACACTTTCCTTGCAATTTCTTTCATATATCCTTTACATCTTGACACCCTTTGCCCATAGAGGAAACATCCCCCTGAATGTCCACTGGGTGACATGGGTTGCAGTCGGCCAAAAAAGGGAAGTAGGTCGCCAAAGGTGACGACAAAAAGGTAATGTAATGACTGGAAATAAAGGCATTTGTACAATAAATAGCGAATAATTGGGGAGAAGTGTACAGATATAGAAACAGGTGCCCCAATGTGATATGGTTGGCCCAGGTAGGGTATAATTTGCTCAGAGAAATGATGGAGGGTAGGGCCCTCATGGGTGGGTTTCTGTATGAGATAGGTGAAATGAAGGGAGATTTGCAAATGGGTAAACAGATTGTGGATGAAATGGAGGGTTCATGCTACTGCGGAGGTGCAACCCGACCATAGAACTGTGGAGGGATAATTTGGGAGTCCATTGGGAAAGTTAGTAAAATGAGGAGAAGGGGTATGTAGTTGATTCACAACATGATGTAAGACTATTGGGACTCCCATCCCTAAAGGGTTTTGAAAAACAACATGAGTGTCAGAAGTGTAAAAGGGTGCTATGAATGGGACAACTCATGTGGGTAAGAGTGTTATCGGGTGATAGTACCGAAGATGCAAATGGAGGTGTGGGTACTGCAGAGCTGAAAATGGGGATCCTAGAGGTAAATGTCAGAGGGTGTGACTAGAAATGTAAGTGAGATTCAGAGGGAATGACTACATGCCAGTGTTGATTATATACCTAAAGGGGTTCTGTTGATGTATGATGACCATGTACCTGCACACATGAAAACCAAATACTCGATGTGAACAATATCTGAAGAGAATCGAACATATGAGAATTTATTTGATAATTTTGAATATGCACATGCATACCTGAGTGTGTCATGGGTAGATGCTCCGCTGGGAAAACGTGCAAATGATCACTAGATGGAAATGTTTGTATAAGAGGTCGAAGGTGGTTCAGAAGACAAAGCTTATGGGCTCCTTTACCAAAAAATGAAAGTGGGAAAAAGGGCTTAGATATGGATGGTGGGTCCATAATGCCATCCCAATGTTACTAACACTATGGACAATCGGACGGTAATTTGGGGGGAGGACATGTACTTCCCCTTTTCTCGAGGATTGATGAAGAAGTATAATGAATGACATTCATAGGAGCATTTGTATGGAGTGTTGGAGGAAACTCAGGAAGATATGTGTGGAGTGCCATGTCTAATGTGTGGCAGACGTATGGGATAGATGGGCAATGGTCTTTATAATGGCCATAATCTGAACATATGGCGCAAGCAAATTTGGTTCACAGCCCTTTGCTACTTGAGTTAGGGGAGGTAGCGGTAGTACTTGTTATAGTGGCGAGTGGTGATGATGTTGGATTGAGTGGAATTAGGTTTCGTAAATTAGGTAGAGATGGGCATTTGTGGGTTGGGTGTCCATATTTCTCACATAGCACGCAAGGAGGTTGGATGCATGGGGGGAGTGGAGCTGTGGGATCCTTCTTTCACCTGCCCCCAACTGTGGTAGGGAGGTTAACGAGTGGGGGTTTAGAGGTTATGGTGGGAGTAAGTATGACAATCGTTATTGGGATTCCTTTCATTTGGGGGGGAAGGGATGGTTGAGGAACCATATTTGGTGGATGTAAATACCAAACTGGAATTGTCAACACCATATTAGGGAGAGTAAGCGTTGTGGTGACTTGGGAAGATTTGATGCCTGGTGGAGGGTAAAAGAAGGGAATTTGGGTAATGGCTTTGGGAACTATCTCCCAAATTGGGATATGTTCTTGGGGAGAGGTGGAATCATGGACTGGTGGGGTTGATGAGTGTGCAAGAGGTTCTTGAGGGGGGAGTTATGCGACGAGTGGGATGTCTGATATGATAGAAGCCTCTATAGGAGGAAGGGTATCCTCTGTGTGAGTTTCGTTAGATGATACGATGCATACTTGATTGGAAGGATGAAGGAGTGGTGGTGCTCCATGGTAAGTTCCTAACAATGATAGATCTTTGAAAATTCTAGGACCCATCTTGACGAGTGGGTATGCATCGTGGCTCATGTGAATGAGAGGAAGAATGTTATCGATGTTGGTAGATGGATCAGGCTCGTAATTTGAGACTTGGTCAATAGTAATGATCTTCCCATTATGAGGGAACATCATTGTCCGAAAGAAGGAAGATGCCATTGCCTTCATAGTGTACATATAGCTATGACTGAAGAGTATATTATAATCGAGTGGGGCATCGATAACTTCGATGTCGATGAGAATAGTCTTTCCCCCAAGTTCGATAGGGATATTTTGGAAGAGCCCTTCAGGAGATGATGGTCTTCCATCATAAGCTCGTAAGGTGATGGCAGAGGGTATGAGCTCGGGGGAACCGAGTTTCTTCCATACAGTTTTGGACATAATGCATGTAGAGGCTCCATCATCGATGATACACTGATGAACTGTGATGTTCTATATTTTTACTGGTATTTGAAAAGTGATCAAAGGAAGATGAGGTTCTCCGCTGTCAAGATCAAAGGTAATGAGTCTGGTATCTACGGGGTCGACTTCCTCCAAGACGAAAAATAATGATTTCCGCTGAGTGGGACAAGTTTGGAGGACGTCCAAAACTGACATGGTAGCCGGGGATTGTGCTAAGTTGTCTACCAAACTATAGTTATGAGTTTCCCTAGCCTGTGGGTTATGGAAATTCCTTCGCAATGGGATGCGAGGGATGGGAAGAGGTGGCTTGGTGGTAGGGAAAGGAATCACCAACAAGGTTACCGTTGGTGTAGGGTTTGTCTTTGGAGGGATGGGAGGAGACTCAGTGGGTGCATGATACTGTCGATTACGTGTTTGCAGAAGGATTTCTTCCTCACTAGTGAGGAGAATTATGCAATCTGCTAGATTGTTTGGGTTGAAGTATTGTCCTACCTGAGGTGGGGGATGTTGTTTGTCCTATTGGGTTTTTATCACACCTTGATGTGGAATAGGATTCTGCAGCACGACAGGAGGGGGTTGTTGCACGTATTGTTGTGGTGCCTCTTGAGGGGCAGGCGGTGTTGGAGGATGGGGAAGACTACCAGAGTCTTTCAACCGTATGAAATCAACGATTTGGGGGCAATGATAAGTGTAATGGCCGAAATCACCACACAAAGGGAACAAGAGAAGTTGGTTTTAACATTATTGTTATTTCTCCCTTGGAGCGTATTATTATTGCCCCCCTGGGGGTTTTGATTCCCTTGGTTCTAGTTGCCCCCAGTGGATTGGTTCTGCTGGGGTTGGTTCCCGCCTTGACCTAGGTTGTTGTTGTTCCTGTTTCATCCTTTATTTTTGGAATTGTTCGATGGATGGGTCGGATTGGCCGTATTCAAATGTTCAAAATTTTGGTATTGTTGAATGGTAAAGGGTTGAACAAAATTCACCCCCGCATGAGGATGTGGGGGAGCCATGGGTTGTGGGGGACCAGAAAATGGAAAGTATGGATTCTATGGAAGTAACGATCCATAAGGTACATAGGAAAGCATAGTGATGTTTCTAGTACTATAATCTGAGGTAGAGGGGGTACCATAGTTCGTTTGAATAGGTGGATGTATGGGGGGTGCCAACGGTGGTCCACTGATGGGTGGAGGTATAGAAATAGGGTATGATTGTTGATAAGGGGGTGGGGGGTAATAAGAAGTTCCCCTGTATGAAGACGGGTATTGAGGTGTTCAATACATTGGTGGTGGTTGGGGTTGTGGACCATGGTGAGTGGTGGTACCAATCAGTCCGTCTGCTGAGTGAGACATCCCAGGTTTGTCTTGGAAAAATGGCACAGGTTTTGGAAGATCGGAAAGTACAGTGTATAAGTATCTTGACTGTGCATAGATGAGGTCATATTGTTGAGACTTATTGATGGATTCCTCTTCATATTGAGGGAAGATGGAAGATACATCCTTACCGAGGAGAGAGACAAGTGATCTAACAAACCAGTCGGGACATTGTTGCTTGGTGGTTTATGCTTTTCACAAACTACGTCTCCTATGCCACTCATGAATGTGGTTAGCGATATGTGTGGCTGAGGTTTGTTTGAAATTGAAAAGTAGTTCTAGACCATTGTCGTGGCGGATTGGTAATTGGAAGAAGGTCAAGAATGCTTTGGTCAAGGACTCAAAAGTCACGTGGGACCCTGATTTTTCTTCTACATACCATTTGGATGATGGGCCAGTGAGTGTGCATTGAAATAATCGCAGTCTGATGGAATCATCCATAATGCTATTAGAAGAGCACCATAGGCGAAATGTCATGACATGGTTGGCAGGGTCATCGCCTGCCTTTCCTTCAAACTTTGGTATGTCCGAAGGTAGTTTGGTGGGCATGGCAGGCCATGTGGGAGCATGCAATATAGGATCATTGGTGAGTTTTCTTAGATCCAATATATTGAGAGAGGCTAAATATGGCATTTGTAGTGGGGGGGGAGGATTATCTCTAGAGATGGTGTGAGTGCATTGTGAACCTGACCCTTGAGGGGGGCTAGGTGGGTTGGTGCTTCCCCCTTGAGAGGAAGTTGTTCCCCCACTTCTGTGTAATTGAGAGTGAGTGAATGAATGACCTTGGGAAGTGGATCCAAGTAATGTAGAACCAGGCAAAGATGATCCTAAAATAGTAGCACTCACTGGAGTGTGGGAAGGTGGTTCCGATGAGTGCGGAAGACCAGAAACTCCTCCTAAGATAGGAGGGAGGTTTAGCAAGCACCGTGAACGATAGTGATTCTATGGGTCCCCTATTATGTCCGACTAGTTGTGTGAATGTGTGAAAATGGTGGTGAGAGTAATAAATAAACAAGAGCCTTTGCGTTGCAAACATTGAATTTTACACAATATATATACCCAAATCAAAATGTAATCAAAGGTGCATCATACATAAAATGTTTTGAAAAAGAAGCATATATCTGGGTAAGTGGGTTTTGTCCACATGGGGAATCAAAAAAGAAAACAAATGCTAGTGTCCTAGAAGACGTAATGTCCTATCTCTCAAATAACACTGGACCTTCCAATAGTATTCAACAGTGGGGTCTGAAGTCACTGGAAAAGAGACTAGTGAAGGGTGAAATAATTGGTTATAATGAGGGGTAAAGCGGGCATATCCTGAAAGAGCTGGTGATATTTCCCAATAGCCACACAAAATCCAATCAAGGTGCAATTGCAGCCCGTATTTTCTACCTGGGTAGATGTCCTAAAATTTGGTCACTAGGTACCTCGGTCAAAGTGCGACATTTAGATTTTCGGCCTAAGAAATGGGTCACGGGCTGGATCGCATCCAAGAGGTGGGTGCCTCAAGAGGGGACACACAGAACAACTGGACCTCAATCTTCAACCCTTCATGGGTATCTCCCTGCCTTATGGTGTTAGGAACACTTGACTTGGAGGATATACAGTTCCCTATTTGACAACTTCTATGGTTTTGACAATGTGAGAACCAGATAACGAGGAGTTATTTGGATTCTTATCCCCGAAATCCTACCTAGACTAAAAAAATTATTTTGGCACCTCCTGTGGAGGAAAACTTAGTGAGTTTTTAGAAATATTTTAGATGTAGTTGTTTTGGGAGGTTGGGGGTGCAAACCAACTTCATTGATTTAAAATGGGAGTGAATAGTTTCATCAAAAAAAGGGTGGGGTGTTTTCGGAATCCCTTTGGAGGAAACTTACTTTGACCTCCATGTTTAAAGAAGAAGCTATGTGAGTGATAAGTGACTTTTATGTGTGAGTGAAAGTGTCCAATTTTTAGTCAATTAGATGTCACCTTGCTTCATGTGAACTTCGCTTGGTCCTTACAAGTGTTTGATTACCTAATTAACTAAGTTCCTTTGGTACAACCTTGCGTAATTCAAAAGTCCCTAGGATGCTAGAATGTGGACATGTGGGTCTGTTACTATCCTTTAAACATCCCTAGTGATGTAATATAAGAAAATTTTTGAAACTATCCTAGATTGATCATGTGGGCATGTATGGGCCCATTACAAAACCTTTAAACTTCCCTAGTGATTTGATCTAAGAAAGCAAATTTCAACACTATCCTATCTTTGTAGCATGTGGCCATGTATGGGCTCATTACAATATTAAGATGTGTTTGACAAAGTAAACTAAGAGGAGTCCCAAGAAGGGTTTTTGTCCTCTCCTAAACGTTTTAGTGTTCTTAAGGGAGATGAAATCGTTTCACAATCTTTTTTTGATTCTCAAGACTGCTTGGAGGCACGACAGAAGAGCATACTAAGCAATTGTTATTCAACTTCTAGTCCCAATGCAAGTTAAATGTAATTAAAAATGATTTCCAACTTATCTTGTGAGTCAAAAAAAGCCATCCATGTGGTGAAAAATGAGAGCAAAGAGGGGAAATTGATTTTAACCTCCTAAGTGCCTATGTGTTTTTGACTAACCCCTTTATATGATGAGGGGACTAAGTGTGGTGCAGCTTTAAAACATGCTTGAAATCATTTTTAATAAGGAAAATGGCCTTCCCCACATCTCAACAACTTTACAATGTAAGTTTTTTCACAGATGCATGGGTCTCAGTGGAGATAGAGGCACACAGAGCGCATGTGCGTGAACATAAAAAATTCAATAAGCACACATGCACAGAAAAGAGTTGTGACTTAAGCACATGTGCACATGATGTGCGTCTGTGGGCCTAAAAACCCGTGCATATGTGACACATGGCCAAGAATGAAAAATCTGGATGGATTTCTCTCAGTTCAACTTGGAATTGGTTGATTGGCAGGTCGGCCTAGGCTGGTTAGTGCACTTGCAAGTTAACCAAACTAAAAGAAGAGCAAGAAAAACCCAAATGGGGCAGGAAATTGATACCTGTCCCCAGTGGAGTCACCAATCTGTTGCGCCTCTTCCATCACCTTAGTGAGCAAAATAGAGGTGCTTTCAAGCTCAATTGGGTCTGCTCAGCAAGACAGTTGCAAGAAAAAGGGTTAGAAAAAGAAATAGAAAACAACAACTAAGAATTAAACTAAGAAATGCAATAACAACTAAATTTATGAGCATAGGGACATAGAGACAAAAACAACAATGAGACCCATGTCAACAATGATAAGGCTAATATTAGTGAAAGAAAACACCGAGAAGCAAGGGGACTATGGGTCCCTTCTTCCTCCAAGGGAGGGCTCTTGGACCCCCACAAGTAAGCTCTTTTATAAAAAATAAAAATGAAAATGATGAAGGAACTCTTTGCTAATCCACTCAAGGGGTGAGATGGATTGCCCAATGTAATGATGCAAATATACTCTTGGCAAGGATAGAGTCCTCAAGAGAATAATGGTAGCATAAATTTTCTTTGAATTCCTTGAAAAATGAAGTGTATCCATGGCCTTTTTATAGCATTCCTTTGAGTTATTGGTCAACTAGTTTGTAGTGTGTAAAGAGGCTAATTAGGGAATTTCTAGGTATTTGACCAGCCATCCAGTTGAATCTGGTCCAGATTTGAGTGTCAAATCGGCTTGGGATATGAACCATAAGTGGGTGGGAGGCCGACCACTCTCATAAATGCATCGTTTCTTAGGTGCACGAAATTTTGCAATAACAGTCACTCATCGTGCATATATGCACGATTTCTGTGTTCTTGTTCTGTGCATGTGTGCGTGTGCCTAGTGTCTTCATAGCGCCCTTAACTTTTTCACTATTTTGTATAGTTTTTGACCCTTTATGATTGCTTTGGTGTTAATTCATGTCCATGGATGACTTAATCATTGTTTGACGATGCTGAAATTTTGTAACCATGTGCGGACGAAATTTCAGTGATAACACCCCTCATACTTAATAGTTTCCATAAGTTATTCCCAAATTCCCGATCATTTTTCCATTAAATTCACTCACTTCCCCCTCTTGCATAATCTTCCTGGTTATATCTTCTTGACTCATTGTTCTTGGTCTACAAAACTATGAGTTCTGATTTTTAAATTTGTTGAAAAAAAATTTCCCCGTGGAGTCACCAATTTCTTGATGATTAAAATCACAACGAAGTTTTTGCCCGCAAAGTGTTGCTAAATCCTATTATTATAAGACTAAATAATACTAGTAGGTGGGACCCCCTTGTATATTGGAGATCATATCTGGTTCTTATTTGATGTTATGCTAGTATTTGAAACTTCTTACATGGTTGATGACATATTGTTTTTATTGGATGATGGATCAGGTGTGTTATACGTGTTTCTTTTGTTGCTCCAGGCTCAAGTTTTATGTTACAACAACCTATGTTATTCATGGTTACCATTGTTGTCTATTCTTGGATCCATTACTTGTGACACCTACAACATATATATGTTAGTAACAAAAAATAAACGAAAATAAAAAAGAGATTAAGCAATGTAAACAAAAATGAAAAAGGAAGAAACTATTCTATAATAACATGCTACACTATAGGCATTAAAAGGATGATGGTAAATCCTAGCTAACATATGATAGCCAAGTGATTTATTGAAGTTACATGGAAACATAGTTGACAGGAATTAATGTATAGTTGGAAATGGTAATATGTGATGTGGGTGGCGCTCTTGGAAATTAAGGGTTGTTGGTTTCAATGCATGGTTCAATTGGATGATTTGTTGGACTAGTGGCTGGTGCGTACTAAGAATTGAATGAAATTCAGTGTGGAGGTGACGTGCATTTACTACATGTCACCCCTACTCCTTATATTGTCCACCACCCTAGTCAAGCTATTGTTCAACTAGCTTTTGTTGTAGTTAGGCTCTGACTTTAAAGCATAAAGGAACCGCTCGACCAACTCATGTTTTAAGGTGTGTTGATTACAGGTATGTCTCCTTTTTTTCCATTCACGAGTCTTCTCTGGTTATGAAATAGATATTGGCTTAGATTTATTGGTTTGTTCTTTCCTTGAGTATGGAAACTATGTGAAATTGTGATTTTTTTTGGAATGAAGCATTGATGGTTTTGTCTGCAATAATGTTTGAAGTCACAGTGTTATTGGTCGTCGTGAGTGTTAGCAGCCATAAAGGATATTTGTCATCCTTGATGGTTTAGTTGGAGGGTTTCGTTTGGTATTAGTAGCTAGTTGTCTTCATGGTTTCGTATCACCGTACTCATTCTTTGGATTTTATGGGGTTTAATGGGTTAGAAGCACCTTGTGTCACTGCGCATTGTTCACTTGGGAATTGGATTGTTTTTTCTACTAATGGTCGCACAATGGGTTATATTGCTTATGCTCGGCCCTATTTTCACCTCAATGTTGTAGTTGGTTGATTGGAGAAGCCACGGGGGTTATATTCTACGTGTGCTAAGTATCATTACAAGGCCAAAGTGGATCCTGGCTCCTCTGTTCATAGCCTCTACTGTCACGAGATTTGTCACCCTATCCATGAAGTGAATTGTGGTATTCTTTGTGTGTGCACCATTGGTCTCCGAGGTTTTCACCATTGAGAAAAGTCGACTCTAGCTTTCTTTGTGTTGGTCCACAGAGAAAACACTTGACTTGTCAAGTCCGAGGGTTGATAGAGAAGATCGTTGTGGCCTGATGAGTTTATGATTGGTTGTTATGGATGGGTGTGTATTGTCGATAGAATTGATTATTGGCTCACCTCGTTGATTATGTGACAATGGTGTTGGTTTTGGTATCTAGTTACTGCATTATTTCTATAACTGAATCAATAAGTTCAACATGGTTAATTGAATGAATCAAATGCATAGTTGTTGTTCTTGTATTTATTTATTTTGGATCTATAACTCAACACTATTTTTAATTGATTAATTTGCATTATGGTGCATGATGCATGGGTATGTGTGACATTCCTACAACATGTTAGGTCGAGTTGTTGATTATTATGACTGTGTTTTTGTTGAAATATTGTACCTGCAAAGAGTATTCTATTTTATTATTGATGTATTATTCAGTAGATCAATCCCCTTTTGTGGATTGGTCAAACCCTAATTGTAATATGCTAAATGAGAAGTTAKCCCAAGAATATATTCAAGTGATATAACCACCTAGAATGAGAAGTTGACYCTGCCAGTGAAAAGACACCTCAATTCAGCACCTGCCAGATTGTATAAATAAGAGAGGCCAACACCTCATTTCTTCACTCACTCACTTGTTCATGAGACCGCAAGTTTGGAGTTGSAGTTGGAGAAGAAGGAAGAGAGACATASGCACATACTTGRGAGAGGAMTTTCTGTATTGTTTGGTTTATTCTTTTGGCATTGTATTGGCTATCTATATTAAAGAATTGTTTGTTGGGTTTTCTTCCCCATGAGAGTTTCCTAGGATAAATGATGTGTCTCTTGTGATTGTGTATTTCTCAGTGATACTATCTATGATATGTTTATCTAGTGAATTGAAAAGAAATCTAATAATATATTGAACTCTAACATGGTATCAATGCTAATATGAAGAGAGAATATTTCACAAGAAGAAGAAAAATGTCACTAGTGTCATACATGAAAATTAGGGCTTTTTATTGAAGAGGAATTTCAGCACAAAAGTCATCTAGAAAAGCATGCCCTTCCTCAAAGAATTATTTGGAACCTTCAGTGCATTTTTTTAGTGGTTAGATCTCCCGAAAATTGAAACCCTAGTTTTCACCACTACGAGAAGTACGAGAAAAACAGAAGTACTAAAACTACCAGAAGTACCAGAAAACCAGAAGTACCAAAAAATGAAAAGTACCAGAAAATCAAAAGCACTAGTCCAGAAATCTGTTGGTCAAGTTTGAGGGGGGAAAATGGACTTTCAAAAATCTTACTGTACCAGCATACTTGCCCGAGATCAGTGCATCTAGCCCCTGGATCTGAAATTAAAAATTTGAAGTTTGAAAAATTAGGGTGTCCTCATAAAACCCTAAGTTGCAGTTGGATTTGCAGTTTCACTATCAGTTAAAGTATCATTTGTAGTACCATTTGCAGTCACCCTTGAAGTTCTTAAGACTTGGTAATTATTACCATTGCTACCAGATGGTGCCACTACTGACAAATGATATCATAGGTATGTTCTCACATATGTTTAAATGGTTAAGATTTGAAGGGTATTTGTAGGAGAAGGGATCTCTTGCCATAGATCTGGAAGGATAACAAGATCCAACACATTCAAAGGAATAATGCACCCCAGGTTTGATTATTCTGTGTAATGACCCTAAGTAACTAATTAATTGTCATGATTAAAATAATTGTTTAATGTATATTAATTAATTAATCAATTAATTTTCGTGATTAAATATATGTTTAATGTATATTAGTTTAATTAATTAATCAATTAATAATCATGATTAAATATTTGTTTAAGGAATATTGGTTTAATAAATTATTAATTTCATTTTGAGAATTAATGTATCTGTAGATGACCCATTAATGAACAAGGGATAATGTAGATAACAATTAATGGAGGGAGAAGGTGGGTGAGACTTAATGAAGGGACAAGGCAGTGAATGAGACCGGGGGGGGGGGAAGGAGAATAAGAGAAGGGAAAACAATCAGGAATGCCACTTTTGGTTTTTGGGAGAGCATTATTTTCATAGGAGAGGACTATATTGTTGGTTTGGGCTCGAGGAGCTTGTTGGAGGATTGTACTACTGGTTTTTCTTGAGGAACTTGTTGGAGTTTGGTGGACTGTTACAAGGGAGAAAGTGTTGATTGGAGTTTTGTGCTTGGGGGCTAGGAACCCTTACAGAATCTTGGAGCTAGGGAGCCGATGAGACTATGTTCCTAGCTGGCTGGGACGAAAATATTCAGTTTTGGGTAGACTTTGGGCAGAGAAACTTGGGCAAAGTTTCAACTTCAGCTTGGACATACAGAGTTGGGGAAACACCATCACTTGAGAGGCATTTATGTTCATTTTTATGGAATGTTCATTATCGTTATGATGGCTCATTATTTTACTATGTTGTGTATGTTATTCTATATGTTATTTATATCATACTGCTCATTTTGAATTTTGTTGAACCATGAACTATTAATTTGTTGAATATAGAACCGTAACAAAATTATGATAGAAATTTTATGTTTAAATTTATGAAGTTTTAGGTTCTGTTAGATAGGAGCTTACATTCTGATATGCATTTATTTGTTATGACATTATTTTGATCTAGATTACATGTTGAAGCTATGACCATCATACTAACCTTTAGTCAAAATCTAAGTCAAAGTATTAGATGGATTAAAGTTGAGATCATAGATTTTATTCTCTAACCCAACCCTCTGTCAAGATAGCATATTGTCTTAGTAAAATAAATCAGTTTGAAGACAACACTCGTCATCTTGAGTGAAGGAAACTTGGAATAAAAGAAGTACACTAATTCTTGAGGACAAGGCCCCATGTTCTAGGTTTGATTAATTAAGTTGATAAGATTCAAAGTTGCACTTGACAAGTTGAAGACTACCCCTTTACAAGTAAACACTATAGTTGAGATAACAATCCTTGAAAAGTATTATACTTGGTAGCATGTGAGCATATTGAGATAAATTCTTAATGTAATTATTTTCCTAATGTAACTAACATCTCCTCTAGGAAAAACCTCTTGTGTTAGTCCCAGGTTTCTATGGAGAAATGTTTGATAACAACACTACAACAGTGTTGACCTCATTTAGTATTGTATATATTACTTTTTGATCTTTGCTTCAGACATGCCACAAGTGATAGCTATAAAGGAGCTACTGTGATGATTATTTGTGCTATTGTTTTATCTACTATTATCAAAAGGATATTATTCTTGATTGTTGTTTTGTTGACCTTGTTTCAGGTCATAGGTGATAACCCTGAGGAATCTATAGTGAAGGTTAAAGAAGGAAACATATTAGATGATACATGAAGTAGACTATGTACATGACCATATACACTCATGTACCAAAGAATATAAAGGAGAATCTATCTTTTGAGATTCATAGTATCTCATACGAAGATTGATTGAAAGGAGCAGAAGGCTCCAAAGATGACCGAACATCAGAACAAGAACTCATAGCAGAATTTTTCAAAGGTTAATGAAGTCACCTTGACAGGAAATAAAAAATGTTTGAAGCCTCACTTAGTCTTTCATATTTAGACTTGGTATTCAACACCAAGTATACCCTGTAAGAGATGATGAAGTCCTTTTACACTCAAAATAAATGGAGCGTAAGATTGATTTTATAAAGGATCAGATGAAGAGATGACTTCCAGGATTTGGAGACAGATGTCATGAGAAGACTAGATCATAGCTTCAGAAACTTTTAGGAGATATCAAATCTCCTGGGAATATTCCCTTGTTTCAGTAACAAGAAGGAATCTAGTGAGAAAGGCTAGGATATGGATTCTTCCATGAGAATAGAAGAGAAGTGAGTATTGACTTCCAAGATTGATCTCTAAATATCAAGCATGTTGCAGATGTATAAAATATTGATGTGTGTCTAGAGGATTCTCTGAGCAAGAGGGAGAATACTATGATGAGACACTTCAGTAATTGAAGAAATAGTTCCAATATTTATGAAGACAAACATAACAACCATGATTCATATACAATATGAGATGCAAGGGGAGCAATCCCCATATTTTAAACTGAGTGGCAGTTGGTGCATTACATTATTTGGGTCATGGATAAATTACTACAATGAAATATAGAGTTACCTCCATTAAAGAAGAAGAGAAACCTGCAATATCAGTTATTGATACACTCTCATATGAATTTATTGCCATGATGGAGTAGAGGAGTTACACCCAGACTTCAACAGTCATAGTGAGAATGGATCAACAATTCTCAGTTATAGAGAAGATGCAGCTGTAGAGTACTGGTTTGTTAAGAACCAAATACTTGCATACAAAAATACCACAAAGATTCAAAGAACAATATATAAAAAAACCACTTTATTATATCAAAACCCTTAGGGTAGGGCAAAACCATACAATAGATCCTATTATTGAAGGGATCCTCTCTTGTTCAATTTCCTCTTCGAGGGGGCATCCTCCTATTGAGATACCACTCCAAATACAATGCTTCTCTTCATGTCCTATTACATTTTCTGAACTCCTTTATATACTTTTACCATCACCTAGGAACATTCTAGAGAAGGAATCTTTTCGAAGTAGAACCTTCTAAGAAGTCCTCTTACATTTATTATATCTAACTACCCATTTATTATATCTAGCTACCATAGTGAGCCTTATTTAATAAGATAGTGGACCTAGTCCTACTTACATTGAATGGCCTCTAGTATTATCACTATGGGACCTTTGAGCCCCCACTACTACCTCTCTATATACCTAACATTCCATCCCCCTTGTGAAAGCGTTGTCCTCAACGCTTGATGTAAAACCATATATCAGGGTCCCATGAATAATTGTGGACCATAATGCTGAAGAAGACTGGAAAACCAAGGTCCCATGTGGAAAGGAATGCCACCATGATGAACTAGTCAAACCACCATTATAATTCTAAGTCCATGTACAAGTGCTCATGTGAACTCCCCGTAGAAGATTTTGGAGCCCAATAACCAAATCAAAATGATGCTCTAAATACTTACACCTATCATGTGGATCCAAATAAGAAGATCCATCCACATAGTGGATAAGGCTCGCAGAAGAATCTGAAATGAAGAATAGCACTGTAGAATATGCTAGATGGACAATGGTAATAATCATTGGTTCTCAATTTTTCACATTGATGCTCTCTACATAATGTGGATTAGATTCATCAAATAAAATATGAAAGTGGTTGCCATCCAAGAAATGACAACTATCAATATACCAATCATCACAATCGACCTCAAAATCATACCAAGAATATATTTCTTGATTACATTCATCATTGATGTATTCCATAAGAAATATCTCTTGCATGCTATCCAATGAATATTGAATACTACGAAAACCATCATTGAGGCCATCTACAAGGTCATGCAATCTAGCATCCAATGTGTCATACAATTGGGATCTGAATGCTTAAATAATTTGTAGAATTTGTTTGAGGGTTTGAGAGGAAATATCCATTTGAGAACCCTATAAAATATTTGGTCCCACATCCATCATAAAAAAACCCCCAAAATAGAACAATAAGTTATGACAGAAAATAGCGGTTTTTTCTAGAAAAACCCTAAAAAACTGTTGAATTTAAAATGCGCATAACTTCACTTTCGAGACTCTGTTTTGGCTGATTTTTTTTTGAAATTAGGTGAAATTGTGCGAGAAACTCAAATCTATAATTTTTTTGGACAAATGTGGCTTCCATATACTAAAGAAATAAAAATTTGCGTCGTCTTCCATGGAAAAACCCCCAAAAATTTCCAAATTTTAAAAATTCAATATCTTGACTTCTTGAACTCCATTTTAGATGATTTTTTTTTTTCAAATTAGGTGTTTTTTTTAGAGGAACTCAGATATACAACCTATTTCTGCAATTTTTTTACAAAAATATAACAAAAAGTTTATGGAATTTAGTGGCTGTCTTTTTTCTTCTCCGAAAAAAAAAATTGCAAAAATAAAAAGTATTGCCCACAATGTCTACCAAGGAAAGTGCTCTCATACCAATTGTTAAGAACCAAATAATTTCCTACAAAAATACCACAAAGATTTCGAGAACAATATAGAAAAACACCACTTTATTATATCAAAACCCTTAGGGTAGGGAAACACCATACAATAGATCCTATTATGGAAGGGATCCTCTCCTGTTTGTTGGATTACTGAGAGGGTGGGTGAATTGGTAATAGCGCAATTATAATCCTTTTTCTTCAAATGTTATATCAATGTAGAATTATTATCCAATAATGAGCTGTAATAAATAAACAATCACACACATACAAAGTACACCAATGTTTTACGTTGAAACACAAATTAGGAGAAAACCACGGAATGTTTTTTCTTATGTCTTGAAGAATTACATTCATTGGAAGCACCAACTTCCTTTGTTTTCCAGCTGCAACTAGAAGGAGGCTCAAACCCCCTAGTTTCTCAGGCTAGAACCTAGGGGAAGCTCCAACTCCCCAAGTCTCTGACTACAATGTTGATTTTTCTTTGTTTTCTCACTTCTGCAATTTATCCCAATCCCGGTTTCAATCACTCCTTATCACTCCAAATGTTTAATGCCCATTCCCAATATTAATGAAATTTGCAGACATTAATATGCATTAAAATTCAAAATGAAATTTGACTGAAACACATGAAATAAATGATCTTTTCAATCGCTGTCTTAAAACTCAGAAATTAAACCAGCAAGCAAACATTTAATGACACAATGATATTTGGTCAAATGACCCTGGAAAAACCCCAATGTGGGGAAAACCAGTGATAGAGAGGGAGTTCTTCTTATTTCTTCAATTTCTGGAAATTACATATCAACAAAAATAAAACCAATAGAATGTACTTATCTCTTCCCTCGATTTCCATGCTTGAAATTTACAGGAAGAAACCCAACACA
>JASDQU010505790.1:5825-29314 GCA_032191745.1 Picea mariana | reverse complement strand
GCTTGATTAAATGCCAGTTCCATACCCTCATACTTGATAGAATCCAGTGGAAACATTGTAATCTTGCCAATCTTGAAATCCTGAAAACCGTTAAGTCTGCTGAATTTTGAATTGGACCTAAAATTCTACTTTCTCCATATGAAGTCCAATGAGGTTGGAACCACTCTCAAACATCCTGAAACAATTAATGGTAATGTTAAAAATTTAAGTAAAAGGACAAAAATGAAAGATAAAGGAAATGCCACTTTTACTTTAAGAATTTAACATTACCATTAGGGAGCGCCCAGGGAGCATATGGGGAAACGAACAAAGTGAACTTGAATCGAACCTCAGCCGAACCTCATCCGAACCTAAACTTTGTTTTGAGGTTCGCCGAACTTCGAACCTCAAGGTTCAGGTTCGGCGAACCTTGTGACATAGGTTCAATATGAGAGATGTAGTCATATATAATACAATATCTAAAAATAAAGCAATGATAAATTTGGGAGAGATATAATTACGACTTACCAATATAATATGTGTTAAATCTTTCAGTGTTAACTAACAGTGAGTTAGCGGTTGTGCTAGTTTTAGATCATTAAAAACTTTACTGTTCAATATGAGAGATGTAGTCATATATAATACAACATCTAAAACTAAAGCAATGATAAATTTGAGAAAAATATAATTACTACTTACCAATATAATACATTTGTACCAACATATAAATTTGTTTCACTTTATTGTAAGTTTTTTACATTGCTTTGAAATAAATTTAGTTCAATCATTGATAAAATAGTCAAAATAATGAACACTAACAAAATTTTAATTAAATTAAATAAAAACATTTTAATTAAATTAAACAACAAATTTTAAAATAAGTAGGTAATACATTTATTTAATATATTTAAGTTTTTTTGCCACTTGGGTGAAAAAATAACAACACTTAACTACCTTGTTAGACGAGCAAGATAACATAGACAATAGTTAGTTGGTTAGTGGACCAATCATGAAGTAAACAAGAAATTAAATAAAAGGAAAATACAATTGATAAATAAAAACTTAAAAATGGAACAAGGATTAGTTACTAATGGAAATGATCTTTGAATGGATAACACCTTGGAGAGATATAGGGACTTATGAGTCTCGTCTTCCTCCTTGGGAGGGCCCTTAAAGTCTCTAATATATAGTTTCTTTTTCTTATAACAATGGAGTGGCAATGGTGAAGAATTACTTGCCAAGCTTCTCAATAGGTGAGAAGGTTAACACTTGCTATGGATGTTAGAATGGCTCTAGGAGAAATATGGATTCTCAAAGAACAAATCCAACATCATAAAAATACGTTAAACTATTCCTTTGTTTTCATACCTCAATCTTGTATTTATAGGCTTCATGCAAGATTTTACATAACCAGTTCATAGTGTGAATAGGGGCCCTTTTGGAGGTACCTCCTAGTCCTTAAATGGCCCTAAGGCTATATTTTGACCTGATTTGGGCATCTTGTCATGGTACACCTCAGGCTAGACGTGGGTGAGGCCTAACCAAAATCATTAATGTGTCATTTCTGCATCTGTGCGTGTTTTTGTGGAGACGGTCGTGAAACCCACACAATTTGCGCAGATTTAGTTGTGTTGGCCCGCGCAGATGTGCGCAAGCAAGCCTTTAGGAGACTGCATAGAAATTTAGGGAACCATTTGTATAGTTTTGTGACTTTATGAATGAATCTTTTTAATGTTGGGAGGTATGTTGATTGGTATGTTTCACTAGTACTTTCTTCAACCATTATCGGTATTGTTGTGAACAATTTTTTGGTGATAACACCAATCTCGATGAAGGATCCTAAAGGAGAAGAGAGGGTTGAAGGTACAGTTAAACCATAGGTTTTTCCAATAAAGAGGAAGAATAGGTGTATAAATCGAAGGAAGGATGAGGCCAAGTTGGTGCTTGGGGAATACGTAACCATGATTTCAAATCCTAAATATGCATGAGTGAGTGATGATCAATTGCATTTTTGGTTGTGTAATTTATGAGAAAACACTAAGCAAATGGATTAGCTATGTATCTAGAGAGAAATAACTAGGATATAAAACATTTTTTTAATATTTTGGCCCATGTTTGGCTTGCTTTTATCTTTCAATATAGAAAGGACATGGAGAAAATAAAGATGTGGAAGTGATTTTGGGGACCTACGATGCTCTCTGCTAAAATTTGGTTACCTTATTTGACTCACAAATAGAGAAGACATTTGTAGAACCCATTTGGGAAAAATTCCCCACCTTACCCTTGGAATTTTGGTTTGATTTAGTATTGAAGGTAATCAAGAACAATATTGGAGGTTTCCTTGGCTATGATAAAAATATTATGTCTCTATTGATGTGATCTATAGATAGGATATTCGTGAAGATGGATTTCAAGGAGTCTTCTGATATTGTGGAGATAGAAGTTTGTAATAGAAAACATATTCAAAATCTAGGTTACATGAGAATATCAATTCAATGTAGATATTGTCATTATTATGGTCATATAAAGGTGTATTTCCCCTTGTTAACATCAAATGGAGACCAAAGGAAAACTCAATATAGTCATACAACAAATTGAGGTCACGGGTGGAAATGGGAGTGGATATAATAGACGAGGAAGGGAAAGTAATCTAGAAGAGCTCGAGAATTTCAAAATAATGGTTGTTGGGAATGAGGCATGAGCACTAATGACATGCAAATGTAGTGGAGAAGCACCAGATATTAGTGGTTTGGATACCTCACAAGACAATTAGGTGGATATTCCATTGTCATCCTTAGGAAAATCGCATTTGGGCCTAGAAGTAATGGTAAAGGTCAGAGTCTCTATAAAAATTGGTAGTTTTATCCCTAACCCCAACTCTTCATGTTTTAAAATTTCATACGTGTTGGAGTATTTTCCCCATTCTTCTTTTGGGAAAGGGGCTTTTCTAGTTCCTGGTGAGAGCATCCATAGGGTTAGGTTAGGTTCCTGGTGAGAGCATCGATAGGATTAGGTTAGTTTTATAGAATTAAAAAGGGTTCTTATCATTTTTCTAATACTTAGTTGTATAAATAATTTTTTATTTTTATTTGTATTTTGTATTAGGATTAAAATGAATTGAAAAAGGGGGAAATAACTAAGACTTATCTTGACTCACCTTTGGTTGTTAGGGATGAGATACAATTATGGCTAATTTCTAGCCATCATCTCTATTGAGGTTATTCAACCACTTTTCAATCTCGATAACTTCCCTAAATTTCCTATTGTATTAATGATATACCTTGGAAAATATTTTAGTGCCCTCACTATAAATATGGTGCTTTGTTTTATTTGAGTGTTCAACCAATGTGGATGAACAAACATGATTGTTCTTAATATTAATTGCATGTTCTTGGATTATAATCTTTGATGCAACGACAAATTTCACCAATGTTCCACTTGAGCAAGGAATCATGTATACATATATTTTATTATTGGGGTCAATGGGGTCCTTAATAGATTTGAGGGAGTTTCTAATTCTATTTAGGGGTTTGAAAGTTGCACCAATTTTCTTCCTTTTCAAAACCCTAGCATTTTTGTCCATGGTCCATTGAATGTAGGGAAAGAAGAATGTCTTCGATGTGTTCCTTGTTTTTAAGTCCTCTACTAGAATTCTAAAAGGCCTTGATCCCTTGATGTTCCTTATAACCATTGTCCTTTAAGACCTTAAGAAGATGTTGTTTCTCTTCCTCCGAATGATCAGTATTTGAGATATTAAGGGCTTTGGTTGCTAGAGTTTTAAGAACCCCAAATTTTGAGTTAGATGGTTGTGGGACTTCGCATGTAGATATTGCTCAATGTGACTCTTTCCTTTCTTTTCTTTTCTTTTTTTTTCTTTTTTTTTCTTTTGTATTTATTTTTAATTATTATTATTATTTTTATTTTTTCCTGAAACTTGGTGTGTCATAATCCCATGTGTTTTCTTTATGACTGAAACGTTTAGAAAGGGAAGGATACCATTATCTTAAATCTCCATGGTGAATTTTATGTGCTTTGAATGTTTGTTAAAGCATTCAACACATATATCCAAGTTTTCACGTCCGTGGGGCCAAATGAAAAAAATCATCATCTACAAACCTTATCCAAAGTTTAGGTTATACAGGTGAAGAAGAAAGGGATTTTTCTCAACATACTACATGAAGAATTTAACCACAATGGATGGTTTCCTCAATTTCACTCGTAGTTTTGATCAATGGATCTACCTCCAGTGTTTTCAAACCAACAAGGGATCTTAGACATGGTTTCCTCCTATCCCCGTTCTTTTTCAATTAGTGGTAAAATGTCTTATCTGAGATGTTAAAGCTCACCAGACTAATGGAAATATAAAATGAATCGAACTCATAAGAGCATTATCCCTATCCCAATTGTTATTTGTGGATGATATGTTGTTGTTTGGGAATGGGTCTTTTAAGGAGAGTGTGAATTACAAAGAGATACAAGTGTGTCGCTAGAGATGCGGGAAGAGAAGTTGTACTCACTGGTTGTTGAGTTGGGGTAACAAGGGTCAACGACATTTCCCACAAAGAATAAGTGCCAACAATGGTAATGTGTGCTAGGGAAGCTATCTCAGGATCAAGTGGGGGGATCAATATTCCATATGTATAGTTAGATGTTGATGCATGCATGCGAGAAGATTGCCTACAATACATATTGGGTGGAAAACAATAAGCATAAAAAGCATCATAATAATTCGTTGATGGAAACTCAACGAGTGGTTGACCAAAAGGGCCAGTCAAAGGTGGATTTCTGGAAGAGGAAAAAACTTCTTCCATTATTTCAACCACTCCTTTAGGCTGGTCACTTGGGGGAGCTATGCTCCCAATTTCAGAATTAACCCCTTCATTAATAGTTCCTTTGTTAGAAGGGTTATTTGGAATATTGTGTTATTTGGGATCCAACCCTTGCATTCTATGACATATTTGGAGACCCTGGTCGGCCACGGTGAAAGTATAATAGGAATAATGATCCATAAAGCCAACTATAGATGTCAAAAGAACATGACCATTAGAAAAAATCTACATGTAATCAACCAAACAACAATAGATAAAAGGATCTTCTGAAGACGAGATGTCAAGACATCAATGAAGATATGAGAAGCAATTACCCCAACCTCCACGTAACAACCCTTCTTGGTGCAAGTAACCCTCGCTTCACGGGATCACCCTCCAAGGGTATTGTAGGTGTGATATGATGTCTACCTCAGGTATCGTGGGAAGCCCCCCATAGTCACCTTTTTAAATACCTAGGAAATGTCACTAGGGTTACCAACTCGCAGTTGACCTCCTGAGGGGTACAATCGAAAATCAGGACCCAAAGTATGGGAAGGATAACAAAGTCCAAATCTCTTCCAAAGAAATGAAGACAAGTGGGCCAGTAATACTCCTGAGGACCGCAAACATTTTCGAGATTCACGAAGCACTGAGATAAAATGAACTAGTAACACTCAAGCAAAACCCCCAATATACGCTCGTTCCACTATGATTGGTTAAGATTTGGAGGGGTAATCTTCGTTTCTCTTTAGCATGTGACCTCCTATTTAGCCCTTGTGTTAGAGGGGGTTCCTAGATATGCCTATATGACAGTTGGAATTTGTCCTTCTTTAGTGTTCTACAGTCTTGTGTAGTAGTCTTGGATAATTTACTCACTTTTCCTAGTCTAAAGACTCTAGCTCTAAGCTAGTGTTGGTGTACTAAAAACAAAAATTTCTAGTTAATTTTATTAGCACGTTGGTTGATTTTAACAGTTTATTGAGTTGCTTGAATTTGATTGAATAGATTTGGTTTCAATTTTTTTTATTGTGTATTAATGAATGAGATTTCATGTTCATAACTTTCTAGCATTTTTAAAAGCTTCTATGTTTACTTTTTAACATTTACTTAATATGATTAAGAAATTACTGTGTGACCATCTAATTGTCACTTTCAAATGATTAACAAACTTAATTGAAATTACAAATTTACTTTACTATTAACTTTTTATCATTTTACTTTTTATCATTTTACAGTATTAGATTTACATTTATGTTTCATATTCTTCAATCATTATTTTGTGGTTTATCTTCTAATATTATTCTTCCGGTTTTAGGGTTTGCAACAAAATAACGTTTGCTCAATATCCATATAACGGAGCTGGGCGCACCCATTGTTTGCAACCAAATCTGTTCTCATTTTATGCCCCCCGGTTGGTAGTTTCGTCTATTTCCTCCATTGTTCTGGTCGGCAGACTTGTTATTAACTCTGTCGAAGCCATTGGCAGAGTTCCTCTCAAAAGATCCAATGGCAGTCGGCGAGGTTTCTTCCAAAAGCTCCGATGACAATCAACGAGATTTTTTTCAAATTTGGCGATGGCAATTGACGAGGTTTTTTTCGAGAATTCTACTTCGAGAATTTGTGAGGGCGAGCACGGATTTCGAGCTGATGACTTAAACCCCGACCTGCAAGATTAAGCGGGTTTCATTGAATACACCAAGAGTTTTATTAGTAGTAAGTTTTTTGGCATTCATCAACAACGAGTTAGTGGTTGTGCTAGTTTTAAATCATTGCAAGTTCAATATGAGAGATATAATCATATATAATACTAAACATCTAAAAATAAAACCAAGAATTTCAGCGATAAACCTGTGGACGTTCACCAACAAGAAGTTAGTGACTATACTAGTTTTAAATCATTGCAAGCTTTACCATTCAATATGAAAGATGTAGTCATATATAATACAACATCTAAAAATAAAGCCAAGAGTTTTAACAGAGAACTAGTTAGCGGCTGTGCTAGTTTTAGATCATTGCAAACTTTATCGTTCAATATGAGAGATGTAGTTATCTATAATACAGCAACGATAAATCTGGGAGAGATATAGTTACTGCTACCAATATAATACATTTGTACCAACATACACGTGCGATTGAAATAAATTTGTTTCACTTTATTGTAAGCTTTTTACATTGCTTTGAAATAAATTTGGTTCAATCATTGATAAAATAGTCAATATAATGAACACTAACAAAATAGTCAAGATAATGAACACTAACAAATTTTTAATTAAATTAAATAAAAAATAATAATTTTAAAATAAGTAGGTAATACATTTATTTAATATATTTTTTTGTTTTTGTCATTTGGGTGAGAAAAAAAACAACACTTAACTACCTTGTTAGACTAGCAAGATAATGTAGACAATATTTTATTGGTTAGTGGATCACCCATGAAGTAAACAATAAATTAAATAAAAGGAAAATACAACTAAACTAAGTATGCATGAGAGACAAATAAAAACTTAAAAATGGAACAAGGAATATCAACCAATGGAAATGATTTTTGAATGAGTAACACCTTTGAGAGATATAGGGACTTATGAGTCCCCTCTTCCTCCTTAGGAGGGCCCTTAAGGTCCCCAATATAGAGCATCTTTCTCTTATAACAATGGAGTGGAAATGGTGAAGAATTACTTGCCAAGCTTCTCAAGAGGTCAGAAGGATAACACTTGATATGGATGTTAGAATGGCTCTAGGAGAAATATGGATTCTCAAAGAACAAATCCATCATAAAAATACATAAAACTATTCCTTTGTTTTCATACCTCAATCTTGTATTTATAGGCTTCATGCAATATTTTACATAACTAGTTCATAGTGTGAATATGAGCCCTTTTGGAGGTACCTCATAGTCCTTAAATGCACCTTAGGCTATATTTTGACCTGATTTGGGCGTATTTTCATGGTACACCTTAGGTTGGAAGTGGGTGAGGCATGACCAAAATCATTAATGTGTCATTTATACATCTACGCGTGTTTTTGTGGAGACGGTCGCGGAACCCACATAATTTGTGCATATTCAGCTATGTTCGCCTGTGTAGATGTGCGCAAGCAAGCCTTTAAAAGACTACAAAGAAATTTAGGGAACCATTTGTATAGTTTTGTGACTTTAAGAATGAATCTTGTTAATGTTGGAGGTATGTTGATTGGTATGTTGCACTAGTACTTTCTTCAACCATTATTGGTATTGTTGTGAACGATTTTTCGGTGATAACACCAATCTCGGTGAAGGATCCTAAAGGAGAAGAGAGGGTTAAACCGTAGGTCTTTTAAATAAAGAGGATGAGGCCAATTTGGTGCTTGGGGAATACATAACCATGATTTCAAATCCTAAATATGCATGAGTGAGTGATGATCAATTGCATTTTTGGTTGTGTAATTTATGAGAAACCACTAACCAAATGGATTAGCTATGTATCTAGGGAAAATAACTAGGATATAAAACATTTTTTTTATATTTTGGCCCATGTTTGGATTTCTTTTATCTTTCAATCTAGAAAGGACATGGAGAAAATAAAGATGGGGAAGTTATTTTGGGGACCTACGATGCTCTCTGCTAAAATTTGGTTACCCTATTTGACTCGCAAATAGAGAAGACATTTGTAGAACCCATTTGGGAAATATTCCCCACCTTACCGTTGGAATTTTGGTTTGATTTAGTATTGAAGGTAATCAAGAACAATAATGGAGGTTTCCTTGGCTACGATAAAAATATTATGTCTCTATTGATGTGATCTATAGCTAGGATATTGGTGAAGATGGATTTCAAGGAGTCTTCTGATATTGTGGAGATATAAGTATGTAATAGAAAATATATTCAAACTCTAGGTTACATGAGAATATCAATTAAGTGTAGATATTATCATTATTATGGTCATATAAATGTGTATTTCCCCTTGTTAATATAAAATTGAGACTAAAGGAAAACTCAATATAGTCATACAACAAATTGAGGTCACGGGTGGAAATGGGAGTGGATATAATAGACGGGGAAGGGGAAGTAGTCTAGAAGAGCTTGGAAATTTCAAAATAATGGTTGTTGGGAATGAGGCATGAGCCCTAATGGCATGCAAATGTAGTCAATAAGGGAGAAGCACCAAATATTAGTGGTTTGGATACATCACAAGGCAATTAGGTGGATATTCCATTGTCATCCTTAGGAAAATCACATTTGGGCCTAGAAGTAATGGTAAAGGTCAGAGTCTCTACAAAAATTAGTAATTTTATCCCTAATCCCAACTCTTCATATTGTAAATTTTCATATGTGTTGGAGTCTTTTCCCCATTCTTCTTTTGGGAAAGGGGGTTTTGTAGTTCCTAGTGAGAGCATCCATAGGATTAGGTTAGGGAACTTGGAATGTGTTCTACCCTCAAGCTCAAATTTAACCCCTTGTATAAGTTATAAGTTTGGTGTTGTAACAACATCTTTAGGTCGTCTATGTTCTCCTCTACATATATTTGATGTTTTAAGTCACCCCATGGGTAATGAGTCAAATCTAAAGGAATGAAGGACATGGTGGAGACCAACACCGGATAGGTGCCAGCTATTCATAGTCTGAACATTAATGGAGAGATTTAAAAATCCCTAGCTCATCTTATACTCTGCCTATAGAATCACCATCCCAAGGAGAACACATGGTATATTAAATGATAGAAGATCTAGGGAGTAAGGAAACCATGAATTTGATTAATTCCCTTCTTCCTAAGAAACCCCCAAGGATCACTTAAGATCTATAAAAACGTTTTTGGATTAATCAAGCATGGGGGATGTTGAGGGAGTATTGGGACTAGATTAAGGTTAAATTCCTATCCACACCATGCCAAGGAGGAAATATTTCTTAAACCTAGCTCAACCACGATAGCCCTATCCCTTAACATTAGGGTTTTGGGTTCACTCCATCAAAAAATTATCTAGAAAAAATGATCAAGCTACTCAAATTGAACATGTTGCTAATCCAATAGATTATGGCCATTGGTGAGAAAATTAAGGTGATTATGTTTGGCTTTATGAATAATTAGAACTTTGTAGGCCTACATTCCAATGGTCAATATGGGGGGTGGTGACTGGTTGGAATCATTCTTTGTTGGTGCTAAACTCTTCCTTAGTTCCTAAAGGTATATGGATCAAGTTACATTCTCTAGAGACACATAAAACCTACTCTCTAGTTAATATCTACGGTTCTTCTGCTAATAAAAATGTATTGTGAGATGATATTTTGGGGAAAGAAATCCTAAAGAAAGAATATGTATATTTTTGGGGAAGAGATCTTGATTTTTTTCCAGAAGGGTTGAGGTGTGGGGGCGAGCAACAAGGATGGACAATCTTGTAGATTATTTCCTACATAAAAATCAAGAAGTTGGGTAATGTGGAACCAATTGGATTGATGCCTACGTGGAGCAATTTCAGAGACGAAGAAGAGGGAATTTCTAAAAGACTTGAATTATTTTGATTTAGATTATATTCTCGTTTTTTTTTTTTTGTTATATGATATATTCAAACTTAGTTTTATAGAATTAGAAAGGGTTATTATCATTTTTCTAATACTTAGTTGTATAAATGTTTTTGTTATTTTTATTTGTATTTTGTATTAGGATTAAAATGAATTGAAAGGGGGGGAAATAGCTAAGACTTATCTTGACTCACCTTTGGTTGTTAGGGATGAGATACGATTATGGCTGATTTCTAGCCATCACCTCTATTGAGGTTGTTCAACCACTTTTCAATCTTGATAACTTCCCTAAATTTCCTATTGTATTAATGATCTACCTTGGCAAATATTTTAGTGCCCTCACTATAAATATGGTGCTTTGTTTTATTTGAGTGTTCAACCAACGTGGATGAACAAACATGATTGTGCTTAATATTAATTGCATGTTCTTGGATTCTAATCTTTGATGCAACGACAAATTTCACCATTGTTTCACTTGAGCAAGGAATCATGTAGACACCTTTCTTATTATTGGGGTTAATGGGGTCCTTAATAGATTTGAGGGAGTTTCTAATTCTATTTAGGGGTTTGAAAGTTGCACCAATTTTCTTCCTTTTCAAAACCCTAGCAATTTTGTCCATGGTCCATTGAATGTAAGGAAAGAAGAATGTCTTCGATGTGTTCCTTATTTTTAAGTCCTCTACTAGAATTCTAAAAGGCCTTGATCCCTTGATGTTCCTTATAACCATTTTCCTTTAATACCTTAAGAAGATGTTGTTTCTCTTCCTCCGAATGATCATTATTTGAGATCCTAAGGGATCTGGTTGCTGGAGTTTTAAGAATCCCAAATTTTGAGTCAGATGGTTGTGGGACTTCACATGTAGATATTGCTCAATGTGAGTCTTTCTTTTCTTTTTTTCTTTTGTATTTCTTTTTAATTATTATTATTATTATTATTATTATTATTATTATTTTCCTAAAACTTGGTGTGTCATAATCCCATGTGGTTTCTTTATGACTGAAACATTTAGAAAGGGAAGGATACCATTATCTTAAATCTCCATGGTGAATTTTATATGCTTTGAATGTTTGTTAAAGAATTCAACAGATATATCCAAGTTTTCACATCCATGGGGCCAAATAAAAAAAATGTGTCATCTACAAACCTTATCCAAAGTTTAGGTTATAGAGGTGAAGAAGAAAGGGATTTTTCTCAAAATATTCCATGAAGAATTTAACCACAATGGATGGTTTCCTTAATTTCACTCGTAGTTTTGATCAATGGATCTACCTCCAGTGTTTTCAAACCAACAAGGGGTCTTAGACATGGTTTCCCCCTATTCCCCCTTCTTTTTCAATTAGTGGTAAAATTTCTTAGTCGAGTTGTTAAGGCTCACCGGACTAATGGAAATATAAAAGGAATCAAACTCATAAGATCATTATCCCTATCCCAATTGTTATTTGTGGATGATATGTTGTTGTTTGGGAATGAGTCTTTTAAGGAGTGTGAATTACAAAGAAATATTGAATTTATATTGTATTGCAATAGGTATGGAAGTTGATATTGAGAAATCTTCCATTTCATGCAATGATGTAACTCTAGTTTACAAAAGGGAGCTATTTAGGTTTCATTCTAAAACCCAATACTTATGGATTTAGAGATTGTATATGCGTATATTAGAAAATAGAAAAAATAATAATGAATTGGTGTAACAAATGGATTTAAAGAGGGGGTATATTGACATTAGTAAAATATGTGCTTGAATCCATATTGGTGCATTTCCACTCTTTCGATTACATTCACATTGATATGTTGGAAAAGATAAGAAAAAAATGTTTTGATTTTTAATGGGCAAGGAAAAATGAACATGAAAGTATTTCTTTGGTAAAATGGAATAATATAGCAAGGCCTAAAGATGCAAGGGGTGGGGTCTAAAAAATATTCATCAATTTTAAAAATATTTACCAGCAAAGAGTTTACGGAGACTCCTCAATCACGAGAATATCTAGAAAAATGTATTTCTTCAAAAATATCTAGACCCTCATATTGTTGAAGAATGGATTTGGTCACCTATCAATTCTATTTCAAATGTGTTTTTTATTTTGAAAGCATTCATTCTATCTTTTCCCCTATTGGGAAATTGGTTAGCATGGAGGATTGGAAATGGTGTAAAGATAAGGGTAGGGATTGACCCATGGGTAGAATGTGTGGTTAATTATAGATTGCCCCGCCAATTCCTCCCTTCAATTACAAGGCATTTTCTCTCTGGTCGATGTTGTAGATCCACAAACTTATTTATGGTATCAAGGATGGAAAATATTTGGAATGTCGATTGTGGAAGGTAATGATGCTATCTATTGGAATGCATTTGTTCAATGGTTAATGTGGAGTGAAATAAGGATTGGTACTTGAGAAAATTCATTTTTTTGGTCCATGAATACGATCTCAGGTCAATACTCAACTAAGTTGGGCTATAAGGCAATGTTTGATGGGGATGAGGAAGGAGATAGAGGAAATCTAGTTTGGAAGGTAAAATCCCCTTTAAAAACTAGAATCTTTAGGTGGCTATCTTTGGTTCATACATTTCTAACATTCAATGTATTGCAAAGACGAGCATGGTAGAGACCAAGCATATGTGCTCTTTGTAAACAATATGGGAAAACTATTGATTATTTATTGGTCAAGTTGCCTTATGTAAAAGAGGCTACTCTCTCCTTAGCATGTGGATAGTGAAATTGATAAGATGAATCCCTCTTAGTTTGTATGGCACCATTGGTTTCATGAGTCATTACCTAAGGATCATAGAACACTACCTCTGGTTGTGTCATGGGATACATGTGTGGTTAGCAAGGAATGCCAGTTTGTTCCAGAATAAAGAAACCCCTCCATTCAAGGTTTGTTGTCAAGTAAATTTCACATATGAGGCTATTTGGTGTGCTATAAGTATTAAGAATCCAAGGAAAATAATAGATCTAGTGGTTGAAAAAAAAAAACCTTTGAAATTTCTTTGATGGAGCCTACTAAGGTACTCTGAGGATATATGGAATTGGTTGTGTTATACTAGCCCATTTCACACAAATTGTGCTTTAACACTGGATTGGGTGAATTCACCAATAATTTTTCTAAATGGAAGTCCCTTATCTTGTTAATGATAATATCCATTGAAAAAGTGATATCTCAGATTTAGATCTTTGGATACTTCAATTTGGTTATTGAGCGGGTAAAGGGAAACATGAGCATGCAAAACTTGATACTTTGACATTTGTTTTCACAAGAGAAGAGGATGGAAAGAAGTTTTATAGATATTTATTATTCTAAAATTTTTAGGGAGCTTAGTGGTTAAACTAGTGATTGGTCCAAAAACACTTTGTACATGACTATGGGTGAGATGGAAATTATGGAAGAGAATGCTAGTGTTTCTTGTCTAGCATTATCTTGTTTCTTGTGTAGAATATATATTTAAGTACACATGTCAATATGATCAAGAAACCGACATTTTGTGGAATATAGACAAAGGTTTATCATTGTATAAACCACAAATAGACATCACTTTATGATACTTTCTATTGTTATCATCTCTCTTCCATGGATTATAGAAACTTTAATACTTTTTATCATTCTTGTCGCTCTTCCGTGGAACATAGAACCTTTAATGCTTTCTATCATTTTCGCCTCTCTTCTGTGGAATATAGAAACTTTAATACTTTCTATCTTTCTCGCCTAATACTTTTTATCATTCTCGCCTCTCTTCCGTGGATTAGAGACGAAGTTTAGCATTGTATAACCACGAACCGACACTTTAAACTTGACAATGTTATGTAGGAATAAATTAATTAGTTTGTTTATTTTTTAGCATGACTAAAGTCGTTAGTTCCATTCTACTTCACTACTTGTATCATCAAACTCTACTTCACTACTTTTCACTACTTGTATCATCAATGGTTAAAATATAACAAAAACTTATATTTTAGTTGAAGGGATTAGTTCAATCAATTGTCATCAATGTTGTTGATCATTTAGCTAGTTCTATGCTAGAAGGTGTCAAGGTGTCTTATATTTCAGCGAGAGGGGTTAGCTCAACTAGTTCTCACCGATGTTGTTTGTCATTTGGCTAGTTTTGCACCAAAATGTGCCTAGGTTAGACACTATTATATATCGACATGTTTACTCTGATTCCATCCATGAATGTTTGAAAGCATCTTTTGGATTTCCACACAAGGTTTTCCTTGGGGAAAAAAACTTCTATTTTATGTCAAATTCATACATATGCACAAAAGAATCATACTAATATTGCTCTTGTTAATTAAAACACAACCCAATGTGAGCAACCACTGCAAAAAAAGAGAGGTGTAAATAGTTCACTTACAAAATATCAATGTTTATCTCAAGTCAAAGCCATTCATCAATTGTCACAATCTTTTGTCCCTCCTCATAAATTACAAATTTATAGAATAAGAAAGTGGGTCCTCACCCATTTGTATCCTAACTTGCACATAAGTTGTTGATCTAATTTTTCAAGCTTAGAGGTAAGATCTTCCATCCCTCCTCATAAATCACAAATTTATACAATAAGAAAGTGGATCCTCACCCATTTGTATCCTAACTTGCACATAATTTATTGGTCTAGTTTTTCAAACTTGGATGTAAGTAAAAGGAAACGAAGACCATGCCTAGAATGTGAAGAGAAAGGTTTTTTAAAGACATTTCTTATAGTTAGAGAATTAAGAGGATAGGAAGAGAGCTCAGAATGGAAAACATTAAACAGAGAAGCTACCACTTCTCTCTCAAAAAGAAAGGACTTCTTTAATCACAGGATCATTCACAATAACTTTAAAAATTAGAACTGTACAAGGTAAAGTGACAAGGATTTCATCATCAAAATCACACAGAACATCAATATTTTTATCATTATCATTTGCAACAAGAACGTCATAAACAACATCATCCAAGATAATATTGTGTTAATTCTAAGGAGGAGGATCACATCATGAGTATCACCAAAAACAAGAGTAGTAGAAACATCTAGAACATCAGTAGGTGGATCAAATAGTGGAAAAGGGGGGATGACGCATGCATCTTTTGGAGGAGGGTTAGTATTGGAATCAATATGTGGACCAGTAGGACTAGTATCACCCCAACCATGTTGACAAGGAGAATAAGGAGGGAACTCGCAACCCCGGCCATCATTATACAAAGGAGGAGGTGGTGGATTGAATTCCCAAGCATTATTTGCATTTTGAAATAGGATATTTTGTACATCTTTGGGAAAGTTACATTCTCGAGTGAGAAGGAAAAATCATATTTAATGTAGGGTGAAGTTGATGAAAATCGAGATGATTTTCAATATAAAAGTGATTACTTTGGACTAGATGTGAAAACTCCTTAGTATCAACATCAAGACAAACCATAATTCTCTTCCCCCTCCCACCATACAAAAATTACCTGGTACCTGACCATAATTCTCTTCCTCCTCCCACTAAATGTTATCCATAAATAAAGTGATTCCTATTTTTGGGTGTCTGCATGAATCTTTACACAAATTTGACTCTCAACCAATAGAGTTTGACAGAGTTGTATGCAGAAAAACAAAAACACTGCAAATATATATCATTGAAGTATGAAATGCAGAGTATAGAGATTGAGCTTGAGTTTCCTTGCCAAATTTCAAGCTTCTCAAAGGAAAAACCTGATATACGAGGAAGGAATACTAAATCTAGATGCACCTTTCTAGTTTTCTAAGTTTATAAATTGCCCCTGCCTCTACTTCTGAATTAGAAGAACCCCATCATTGGAATTTCTTATGATGGTTAAGTCAATGTTGAGGTCGAATGGTCAATGACAAATGTTGATCCTTGGTTGGTCATTCAACAAGTAACTTCTCTGTATTGATATGAGGGATCAAATGTGCCATTATTATAGAATTATTATTATTAATATTATGATCATCTTTTCTAAGGTAGATGTTGGAGTTCAAACAGATGATTCAAGGACACAAAATCATAGAATAATATCGAAATACAATTCAGATCAAAGAACAAAGGAAGGTGCAGGTAGGGAGTTGCATAATGGGGATGGACTTGAAAATGTATCCCACTTGTTCGAGATAGAGGAAAAGATTCAAGCAAACATGGTACAATTAGAAGATATTGGAACCAGTCTACAATGATTAATGCCCCTTGCACACTCGCAACTAGTAGAGGTAAACCCCCTTTCAAATCCTCAGTTAGTCCATATGAATAACAATTAAAAGGACAATAGTAGTAATCAATTATTTGTTGCAAGAAGTAGTAGTCAACTAATTGAGGGAGGAAATCCCATTACCAATATCATTTCATTTAATAATAATTTAAGAATTTGGATAATTCTATCAAGAGCCAAGGTTTTCATTTTGAATATAACTCATCAAGGGACACTTGTGCATCTACTCGAGTTGTTAGGCAAGGGAGACTGTGATGTAATATAACATTAGTTCTAGCAATGATGATAAGTTGGTGGAATTGTAGACCACCTTGAGAGAGAGATCACTTTAGTGGAAAATGAGCTTTGTCCAAGTTTTGACAAGGAATTCAACAAAACAATTGTTAGAGTTACACAATGGATTCATCATAGAGTTATAAAAGCTAGTTAGAGAATCACATGATTGTGTTGAACTAAACGATATTAAGCAAATTTTGGGGAGAAAGTGCTTGGCTTTATGACCAATGATTTCACAACCTCGTGGGCAAGTTATCTCACCTCATTCATTCATCAACACAAGGAATGGTTCATCAAAGGGATGATAACCATTACTAAGATTCCATTGATGCAATAGGTAATTAACACTCCTATAGAAGTATTAGCACAAGTAATGAAGACAAAAGTAGGAAAGAAGTATCTTTCTTGCACTGAAGGAACTACCCTAGTTGGCTCATCAACTTCCATGGTTGCAAATACCAACCAAAACTTTGAAATTATGTTGTGAAAAACATATATTTCAACATTGGCTAAATAGATCCAAGAATTATCTAAGAGTCGGAATACAAGAGAGCAAGTTTGGTGTATAGTATGAAGAACTGAAGACCATGTTGTGAACAACTATCCTTCGTTAAAGAGTGGGGTAGGATCTCCCAACCCACTCCCACCACTGATGAGATTTCTAGTTGAGACTGATAATGAACACTATACGATTGAAAAGTTGTTGATCACCTGCCACATATGTACTGCATTCTCCATAAGTACTTATTAGTACCTATAACCATGTATCATAGTTCTTACAACACTAATACCTATAAGGAGGAGAACTCTAGAGCACTGCAAGCACTTGCACAAAGTTTCAAAATGACTTCTTTATGGGTTAATGAAGTCGATACCATAGCTAGAGGTGGAGACCATGGAGGATGTGAGGGTTATGTGATGAGGTGGGACATGTCTCTTAAGATTATCCTCACTCAAGGAAGTTGAGGTGTAACCATTGATGGACAATTGGGCACCTAATAGAAAACTTCCTCGACTTATTGCAAAAATGGGAGGCTCGAGATAGACAAAGTAATGCAAATCTGATCAATTTGAATCTTAGGAGGGATGAAGGCTCACGAATCAATGTAGTCACAAAGGGAGGAACATGAACCAATGGTGATACTAGTAATAATGGCTAGAACCAAATCAAGTAAGCTATCACTTCCATAGTTGGGTTTGATGCAGTGAACCAAAAATAATACAATAAGGAGGCCTTAGAGGTAATGAGCAATGCCACAACAATAGCCATAAATAATGAAACTAACCCGATGTAATGCCCCAAGGTCAAGCCCTACTGAATTGTAATTATGTTTATAGGATGGTGAACCAAGTGTTTATAAGTTGGGAGACTTATGTGTCTATTAGGCCGGAGAGCCTAGATGTTGAAGGCTAGGGAGCCTGATTTTGTATATGTAAATACTCACATCATTAATATAATTGCATCGTTGCGTGTAGACCAACCACAAAGAAAGAGTTATGGGGGACTAAGCTCCACTCAGAAGGGAAAGGGAGAGGACTAAGAGGCTAGGAAAAAGGGCTAAGCTTGAGGGCTTAACACTAAGGAAATATTATAATATATTTTCCTAAAAAGACTAAGGTTTGGGAAATTACCTGGCTATCCTAAGTTCCTTGGGGGAAAGGAATGAACTCCAAGTGGAGAGGAACAAGCTCCCAAGAGAGACATGTATCAATCGGGACGCATGGAGTTTTATGTGGGAAACTCAATCATTGCGGGGGTTCGTTAAGCCATTCTTTCCAGGCTTCCCATTCACGTACGCAGGGAGACACTGGGAATTCACACACAAGAAGCCATTCCTTCATCGTTGACCTATGAAACTTGCAAACCCTATGACGCTAGCTCTTGCTTGCCTTTGAAACATAACCCGATTACACAATGCATGAGCCATATCACACCCTAGTCGTTTTGTTGTTTCTACCCACGCTTTTATCTTGACTGGTGTGGCTTGTTGTCATTACCAGAACCCATATTCGACCTTGCTATTGTTATTACCCGTTTGACTTAGGCGCTAGATTGAAGAAACAGGTTGTCAGGCCTGTAGTTTTGAAAAGGCGGGTTGCCAGGCCCGTGGATTGAAGAAGCCGGTTGTCAGGATTGTGAGCAACTCTCTCCAAGTGAGAGAGATTGTTGGGAAAGTGATTCCTCCTAAAGGGAATCCAGCAGCAGCTACAGAGCTCTGAGAATTCCTGATCCGGCCTGTTGCTAAAGCCTTGGAAGGGAAGTGGAGAAGCGGATTGACTGTGGAACAGTGAAGGTGCATATTCCCGGAGTGGGACAGGCATGTGGGGAATGAGAGGTTGTGAGTTGTGGGCGTAAGTAGGCTCATGGGAGGGAATTCGTCGTGTTGTATTGTGTGACTTCTCGCAATCTCAGCCTAGCTTAGGAATCCCTTTGCCCGGGTGGAGTTTAGTCTCAGCTCGGGGGTGACCCACTACTGAGAGTGATGAGCAACGTGGTCTAAGGCTGGGAGGTTCGTGGAAGGTCTGCACGCAATTGGTGGTCTTCAATTAAAATATAAGTACCATTTATGTGTTAATTTTACATGTTGTGTTTAAGTACATGTCTGAAGTTTATCAGAATTGTCTGTGTTTACTACATGTATGTTTTTACTATCACTTCCGCGTGAATCTGTGTATGAGCAGAATGTTTATATCTGTTAAATTTGCATTATATATGTGTGTGTGTGTATCAGAGTTGAACAGAGTAGAGATTTATGGTAGCATGCACCAACCCTAGGATGGCGGGGTATGTTACAATCTGGTATCATAGCCCATGGTTTCAACATTGAACCTGGATGGGCCACGAATGTGGAATTTGGAGTCAAAATTCCACAGGGAATTGATTTACAAAGTGCCAAAGGGGCGATGAGAGAACTCTTGGGTGGTAATGGAGAGCTCAGGAGGTTTAGCGGTTCAAGGAAGTCAGCAGAGAAAAGAGACCATGGTAACTGTGGGTTTGGAACCACAAAAGTTAAATTTGGGTTGTTGGATTTGTTCGGGAAGGGACAGACCCCTCACAATCGTTGGATCTGGAGAAGGTGCATGATAGTTAACCATCAAGTGCTTCGGACTTCGTTACTTCGGCGAGTTTTTAAGTTTTGTTGAGAAAGGAGCCGAAGCACGAAGCTCCGAAGTCTCGGAGTGACTCTCAATCGTAGATCATTCAGGAGGAGGAGAGATGTTGGTTTTCCCAGCTAGTTCGACGGTTTAGAATTCGGGGAAATTGGTGGAAGTGTGCACGGAATGGACTTCCTCCCGAAGTCTCGAAGTCCCGAAGTCCTGAACTCTGGAGTGAATCTGGATCGTTCGTGTATGAGGACACGTGTCAGCAGATCAACCTATTGGGCATTCATCATTTGGGGGATTTGTGGTGTAGCGTGGGGAAGTCTCTCATAGCCCCGAACTCCCGAAGTTTGAAACCAATTTGGACCGTCCGATATCAGAGACACGTGTCAGTGGATTAGCAAGTGTTTAGAAGTTCAACAATTCAGCACTCCGAAGGAAATGGTTTGTGGTTGCACGAAAGGAAGAGATCCCCGAAGTCTCGGAGTGCCAAAGTGACATGACATGATGACGTCACTGGAGGTGATGTGGAAGTGTTCGGAAGTTCTGAGTTCAGGAGTTTTGGGGTGTGAAAATGGGAAATCCTCTGAAGTCCCTAAGCATCATATATGACGTGGCATGATGACGTCACCTAGGGTGACGTGGACCTAGCCTAAGTCTGCCACATGTCACTCGACAGTGGGGCCACGTGTCACCATCTTATATGATGACATAAGTACTACGCGGACCCGGAAAAAGTTAAGGGGTTCGGGAATTCGGCATTCAAAGGAAATAAAGGATGATGAAGGAAGAACTTTCGGATCTCCAAAGTCCCGGAGTATCGAAGTCCCAAAGTTCGAAATTTACGAAGCATCGAAGTGACGTGGCTTGATGACGTCACCTGGGGTGACGTGGGCACACAGGATGCGTGCCATGTGTCAGTGTGTTTTGTGCTTTTAAAAGACTAATTTTTCCAGTTGGAACTTGACACGTGTCACCCCTCGGATTGGGCCACGTGTCTGCTTCTTTGTTCTGCCACGTAGCACACTCTAGCACATGGTTGCTGAATAGATCAATGGATAGAAATGATTGCGGGAATACAAAGGCGAATTAATGAAGGCGCTACTTCACATTCCACAATCCATCAGGATCGTAGATCTCCATCAAGGTGAAAGATCAATGGTGGGCGTCGATCTCCACCCCATCGTGCATCTTCCATTGCGTAAATCCAAAGGAGAATTAATGAAGGCGCTAATTCATATTTCGCAATCCATCGGGATCATAGATCTCCATCAAGGTGAAAGATCAATGATGGACGTGATTCCCGCTCCATCGCACATCTTTTCATTGTGGAAGTTGGGGTCGTTGTTAAACCCCGAGCATGTTCGAGGTCTGCAATCGACCAGGACCGTCGATCTTAGAGTGATCGATCAACGGGTTTTCTCAGTTTCTGAAATTGGAGTCAATCTCAGTTGTCTGTTGACAGGTGAATGTCGACCATAGATCTCATTCCTTTATGGTTTTGGCATTCGGAAAATCGGAAGGCAGTGCAAGATGGAGCCTCAAAACTCTTGAAGCTCAAAGTTTCGGAGCCCCGGAGGCCCGAAGCACAGGATAAGCGCCTTACAGCTAGCACTCGGTCACAGCTCGTGGTCACATGCGTTTGAGGGCCGAAGAAAAAGGGCTAGTGCCCGAAAATTGTTTTTGAAAATAGAGAAGGGTTAGAGAAGGAGTCGTGGGGTTTTTTATTGGTATAGACCTGCACCTAATGAAGTAAAGAAGGCCTGTAAACATGAAGAAAGGATCCAGCACGAATCGAAGAGCCAATTCGACTATGAGTTGGAAGAATCCATGTACAGGGATTGCATCACTGAAAAAACAAATTGTTCAAGTATTCATAACTTCCTACTCAAAACTCAAAATTGAGCATGGAAGCATGCATTGGAAAGGTCTTGAACAGTAGAAGATAATTGTTCACCCAGAACTTGGATCTGATAGCCAATTTCTCAGGAAATCAGTAGAAAATAAGTCTGGTATATATTAATGAATCAGAATGGTTCGTGTTTTCATGAAATTATTAAGAACAATTAGCCTGACAAAGTTCTGTTGGCTGCACATTTTTGCATAATTAACAATTGTCAAAATGAAACAGAGTTATCACAAAGTGCAGAGGGATGGATGATACACAGGTAGTCTACAGTCAAGAAGATGAAATCAGAGGGATGAATGTCTAGTTGGGTATGGAAGGAACCAACTCCAATGGACATGGAGGAAATGGGGAAGACATAAATATGGTTGAGACCATTAGAAAATTGCAGACAGATGTCCATAGCCACAAGGCTAATAATGAAAGGCTTATGAAATCCAAAGAGCAGCAGGAGGACTTCAATATGAAGTTAATGAAGACTGGACAGAATTGAAAATAAATTGGATAAGGAGAGTGGCTCCAGCAAATCAGGAATCCACGAGACCCCTAAGGGAAAAGGAAGATCAATGAGTGATAGCAGACATCACCATCACTCCCAAAGGCATTCTAATAGGAGAGAACATAGCAGCTCAAGTCCATCCCATGTCAAGAAGCATGGGAGGTCTAGCGTGGTTGAATTGAAATAAGAAATGAACAAGATCAAACCTCCTACTTTTGATGGTGAACACAAGAAGGATGAAGATGTTGAGACATGGTTGCTTGGCATGAGGAAGTACTTCCAACTGCATAACTATTCTTCTCGTGTAGAAGGAAGAATTGTTATTTATCAACTAAAAGGAAAGACATCCATGTGGTGGGATCAATTTGTGCAAGTGCAGCACATCAGAGAGAAGAATGTTACATGGAAGGAATTCAAGAAGCATTTTGAGAAGAAATACTTAACCAAGAGGTATTATGACAAAAAGATGAAAGATTTTTTTGAACTCAAACTGGGCAACATGACCATTGATGAGTACGAAAGGAGATTTTTAGAACTGTTGAAGTATGTCTCATTCATCAAGGATGAGACCGTTAAGATTCAAAGGTATTTGAGTGGGCTTCCATCCTTTATTAGTAACAAGATTCAATATGATGATCCCAAGACTTTGGAGGAAACCATAAGAAGAGCCAAGTGCTTATATGATCAGCATAAGGGAAAACCTACTTTACAAAGAGCTTGGGAAGACAAGAAGAATTTTAAGAGGGAACAGAGGCAGAAGGGGAACAAGCCACCATTTTTCAGAAACAATTCTCAAGGACAACCATCTTTTAGAGAGCACGAAATGGATGAGGTAGGTGGGCAAAGGCCAAGGCATACACATATTCAATTTTGGGGCTATAAAGGATACCATAAGTATAGAGATTGTCCTTACAGAAGTGAAAAAGAGAGTTTTCCACAATGTACAACAAGAAAAAAGAGTGGAGGACATGGGCAGAAGTGTACCAAGGATCTATGCAGCCCTGGACAACAAGCAATATGAGTTTCAATCACACATGATTGAAGTAGAAGGTATGATCAATAACCATGCCTTTACTATTTTAATAGATTCAGGAGCTAGTCATAGCTATATAGATCCTCAGGTAGTGGAAAGATTGAAATTGCCAAGAAGCAAGCATGGGAAATCTTGGCTGGTGCAGCTGGCTACAGGAGCCAAGAGAAAAGTTGTTGAGTTGGTTAAATCATGTCCAGTGGACATGAATGGGCTAAGT
>JASDQU010505788.1:13457-27310 GCA_032191745.1 Picea mariana | reverse complement strand
GGAGTATTCAACAAGAAAAATTTCAAAATCCAAATTTTTAGAAACTTCAGTAGAAGGTAAAGGAGGAATACTTGATATAACAACCGGTGTATTAAGAAAGGAATCAGGCAACTGAACAGAAGTACCTGATATAGCAGCAGCAAAACTTTCTTGAGAAGATTTTCCCTTCTTGATTATCTTCTCTGGGTCAACTTCAGGTGTAGCGAGAGGTAGTTGTGGAGTTGACCTCGTGTGTTTGCCTTTGGGAGCCACAGATGAAACAATGGAGTCGCCAGGTGCAAGATGCAATCTTCAATGTATTGAATTCTAATGCACCTTCAGAATTAGTTATGCTTTGTCATTCAATCCTAGGGAAATGTCTTCAATTTGTTCCGCGACAATGGCGCCAAAAATGTTAGCACTAAGAATCACCCTCAGATTGAAAAGAGGATAAGCCCAGTACCCATCAGATTATGTGTAAATGTAAATAAGTGTTTAAAGGTCAAATGGACAAGACTCAGAATAATAATGTTTTAACTCAGAAATATGGGCTAGTATGCACAAGAAAATGAGGTATTGATTAACTTCAGTCAGTGAATGGGGGTAAAAGTGAATAGAAGGAAGACTTTGGTGAGGGAGGTGTAAAGGTTTTCTATTGACATCAGGTCTTCAGCAGCCCAAAACACAAGATCTTCTTGAATTCAAATTTTAAAGAACACTGAAGAACATCATAGAAGTACTATAATCAAGCATTCATCATAATACAACCATAACAATCTCATGTGGATCATCCAATCATGAAAACTTCAACATAAGAGGCAACAAGATAAAATAAGAGAAACCGACTTATATTAATAAAAAATTCTCAAGTCCAGTACATAACTAGAGAACCAGTCTACTTAATAAAAAATATTACAATAAGGGAGCCCATCTTAACCATTAGAGCCCTCTTAATCATTTGGGATACTTATTTATAACAAAAAAGGAAAGGCAACAGCTAGAGGTGCGAGTTGGCCTTCCTCCCATAGGATTATCCAAATCAATTATCAATCTAACACCTGTGCTAACAATTATTTAACAAACTGCTACAAAAAATGAATCATGTTGGCAATCACTCCAACAAGAATTAAATGACATTGTCGCCCTTGTGGCGCATTCCTTTCCATTTCCAAGTGTCCTCCATGGGTTGTATTTTGTCACCAGCTGCCACATGTGATCCTTGCTCGTCTCCACATCATCAGCCACCCAAAAGAGTGATGAATCTGAATCCCTTGATTACAGGTGTCAGTTTGTAGCGCCATTCAGTAGCACATTGTGTAGCTAGTTCTGTAGCGCCCTTTGCAAAATAACTTTGCACATTTCATAGCGCCTTCTCCAGAACAAGCCTGCAGTTTTCGTAGCGCCAATCATGTGTAATCACTGTGTGAAATTCCATAGCATCCCTCCCGAATTAGCCTCTGTGGATTCGGTAGCACCACACCTCAAATAGCCTCTGTTGAATTGGTAGCACCATCACTGAAATGGTCCTGCAGAATTGGTAGTGCCCTTCATCAAAACAACTATGTGGATTTGGTAGCGCCACTGTGACACAATCCTGTGAAATGGGTGTCTGTGTTTTTTCTGTGTGATGAGACCAATCCTTAGAAATCACAAAAACTTAGTTGATAGGTTAGGAACCTGAAGATGCTTGTATAGGTGGAAAAAATTATAATTCTTATCACTTACTATTGCAAAAAGAGACCACCCACAAAAATGGAGCTAATATCCCCCAACTATTTCATCAACCTAGCACTCCTCCTTGTTGTACGAGAGCTTCCTTCTATCATAGCAACATGTTTTTATTTTCCAGGGATAGTCTTCTTGACTGCAGGTGTGCTCTTCTTCACTATTGGTTCCTCTCTTTCAATGGCAGCTTCTACCAGAACATTCAAGTTCCTCTGGGCCAATTCATCCTTGAAGTGTTGTTATTCTTCCTTGAGTTTTCTATTTTGAGACTGAAAGCCTCTGTTTTTCCTGTAGAGGTTCTTATGTTTCTTATGAAGAGGCGGGGCTCTTCTTGCAACAAATATTGCCAGATCAAGGGTGTTACTGTACATATCCATGAGCTCCTTCATCTTAATTATCTCAAATAAAATTTCTTCTTTCAAACGAGCAACCTCCTTCCTAGCCTCCATGAGTTGTCTAATAAATCTTTTGAAAGTGTGATTACTAGGTAGAGTGCTAATGTTGATAACCTCAACAGATTTCTCAATGGCTTCACCTTTATCTTTTTGTTGCACAGGAGCTCTGTCTATCACCTCAATAGGATTATCAATGCCTTTGCCCTTATCTTTCTTTTTCTTTGCTATTGAAATCTTGGGTAGGACTTCTACTTCAACAGCCTCCTTGAGAGTTGATGATCTAGTAAAAGGCTTCTTGAATTTTATGCTAGTTGTTGGAGTAGGTGAAGAGAAATACAATTTTCTTCCCTTCTTGGCTATGCCTTTGGTGGATGAAGGGACTTATTCCAATTCAGGGGCAGGAGGAGGTGAAAAGTATCTCTGTGGAGAATGATGAACCTCCCTCTCTTTCTCTTCAATTTCCTTAATGACTTCTTTGTCTTGAGCAATGGCTTTGTTCTTTCTTTTCTTGGTTGTTCTTGCTAGAGCAGCACTAATAGATGGAAAAGGACTCTACATATTAGACTGAGGAGTAGAGGCTATGTCCAGCTGCATGTGGGCAGAGATAATGAACTGTTCCCAAGGAATTTTCCTCTTCTTCAATTCTTCCATCACCAACATCCTGATCAATCCAGAGTGAAAGACACTAGTGTCCACAGCCTTGGACTTGGCTTGGACTCTATCAGACATCTTCTCGATGATACTCAAAAGGTAGAAAGGGATATTCATTGCATCTTTACCAGTAAAATGAAGAAAAATCCTTATATGGTACTGGTATAACATGTTAAACCTTCCCTCACATGTAAAGTATCTTTGGATGATCTTCAACATTTTGTCAAAATCTTCAACTAGATGGTTTTTAGGCACTCCCTTGGAAAAATTGTCTATCTAATAATCTGGTTTGAGGAAGTCCTTGGAGAAGGAAACATTTAAGATCATGGATTTAGACCACCTCTCACCAATATTAGGAATCCATCTGGCTGTTGCAATAGAGGCTTCAAACACCTCAAACTCAAGGTCTCCCACCTTAGTCTTAATGCCATCAAAATGTAGTGCAAATTGTCGTGCTACTTCAGGATGTCCCCTCTGCATGTTTTGGCAAAAAGAGAGGCAGCCAACCCTTTGAAAAACCTCCATGACCATTGGCTCAGCATCAAACAGGTGCATGTCAGAGGGTTCAGTCCTGACCACACTTCCTCCCTTGTGAGATTTCTTCTTCTGAGGTGTCTCCATGGATAAATACAGGGGATCTGTAGGTTGTGGTATAGTGAGGGGTAAGGAAACAAACAAAGGCATATCTCAATGAGAAAAGGACAATGGATAATGGCTTCTCTCTCTCAGGATTTTCCTCTAACTCACCTTGATTTAACAATAGACTGGTTTGATGGCCTTTCTTTAAAAATTGGGAGAAAAAGACTCTGAGTTAAGGAAGGCAGGGATGCACTGCTTAGCTTATGTCACCACACCATGGTCATCAAAGATTTGGAAAGGTAGGGACTGCAATTCCCCTTACTTCCAGCAGATCTCAAGCTGAAAGAGTTATGATACAATGAAATAAAAGGCTATTGCAGGGGTCTTTGAATACCAACAGGTAACACTCCAATCCAATTAAACCACAACGCAAGGAAAACATGGGATATGTAGCGAGGTTTTAGCAATGCCTTTCTGTAGCGCAGTGTGCACACAAGGAACAAGTGATTGCACGGGTACTCAATATTCAGGAGCTGAACGAATTGGCCTATATAATAGATGAAACCCGGGTGAGAATGGTTGCAAAGTCTATGAGAGGGAAGCTATAGATGCAAATGGATGAAGGAGGGAGTAGTCTGCAACATCGGGCACTACCAAAAGATCAGGCATGAGATATCTCAAGAGTTTGCTATGCAATGGAGAGAGCTCACAGAATACCGGGAGATGTGACTGACAATGGAGGATCTACCACTGGTTAGGAAACCACCACGTCCACCTCAGCCTCCAATTCATCCTTGGCAATTGATCTCGTAGCGCAACCTGCAACTGGTCTGAACTAGCAATTTCAGCAGCGCCGAGTTTGAGAGAAAATTCAAATACTCAAAACCGTTAGCAAATTGATTAATAACTAGATCTTAATATCCATATTTAACGAACAATGACACTGAAAACCAGGTAGATCATGACCTCATTGGATTATGACATATTATGGAAAGGATCAAAGGACAAAGAGTGCGCTACGGAAACCCCTAGTGAGTTGGCAGCGCCTTTTTCAAAAATTTGATTTGATCCAACTTTGATCGGACATAGTGACAGCATGGCAAGGATAAAGGGTATGAGTGGATGGAGTGATGTGTCAAGTCATAAAGATCATGGGATGGGTTATGCTTGATGTCAAGTCATGAGGTGAGTCAAAACCATAATCCATAAAGTGAACCTAGGTTTAAAATCTATGTGTGGGCCAAAAATGAGCCAAAACCACAAGTATTTATTTGTTCAAGCTAACCTAAGAAAATCACACAAAGAAAAATAAAGCAAACCTAAAGTCTAAAGGCTAAAAAATTAAACCTAAGGGATAAAAGACCCAAGGCAATTTTATGTGATAACAGAAGGTACCAGGGGGAGTTGAATGCCTCTCTGCATCTTGCAAAGTATCATGAAGCCAAGCTAGCCTCTTCYTGGTCACTACAACATCTCTAGGTAGATCCACTAGCTCGGTTGGCTCTACTAACTCCTCTGGATAGTCTAAAGGATGAACAATTGGACTAGAGGGATATGTACGGTCATCCTTCAGAGCCTCCTGCTCCTCATTATCAATATTCAAATGAGAGTCTTTGTATCCCACAAAGGTGCCCTTCTTTCCATAAGGTACTAATTTCGTCCTCTTCTCCTTCAGTACATGGATGTATATTGTCATGTCCACAACTCCATGTCTCGATAGTTTTCTCCATGTCTCAAACCAGAGACCATCTAACTTGTTTCCACCTGCAACCGTCACTATAGCTCCCTCTCAAAGCTATCACATGTGACATGCCCGAAACAAGAACAAGAAAAAGAACAAGAACAACACTCTTCTAGTGTTGTGGCCAATCATTCCTCCACAGTAACTTGCCCTGAACAAGAACAAAACAAGAACATCTCAATGGTAACCTCCATGGAATTTAACCTTGCCAAAAGGGGTTGGAACCATTGTAATGTCCATAGGGTTACTATGATAGGAAATAGATCAATTCAGCTTGTGAACAAGTACATCATTAGTACTAAACAGTGAACATTTACATAATGATCATCATACCATCAATATTCAAGTGTTACTAAACATTTGATAGMAAAAGTACTCAACAATAATTGACCTCTAAAGGTTGTTGTCCCAGTTACAACATTCACTTAAAATGCAGCAGTATAAAATATCAAACCTGATATGCAAACCTGGAGTCTTGTTGTCGTTGTTCCATTTGATTTCGAGTTGGCATACACTATAGGAGACATCACCATTGTTTCCTCCAACTCTTATACTGTCCACCATCTTGACAAAAAGAAATCACAAAATCTGAAACATAAGGTTAAATGTCCAGGAAAATGTCAACAACCTTGAAAACCCTAAAATTTCAACTTTGACGGAATGTCAATCTGAGAGAACCAATAGGTGCACTAGGGAACGGCGAGTTCCTCTATGGTGGAATTAGTCCCAAAGAATTTTCAGTAAGTGCTCAATGAGCTTGACAAGTTCAGGTTTGAGCAGTGGCAAGTTTCTTGTGTAGCGGCAAATCTCAACCAAGCTCTGATACCATGTTGATTTTTCTAATTTCCAGATATGATAATTATTACCTTATGATTTCAAACTAATTTTAATGCCATTGTTATCATAGAATAATTACACACTGGAAATTTCAACTGAAATAAAAATGCAATGGAAATAACATGAGAGATAGCCATGCACAATAGACACAAGATTTATCCTGGGAAAACCCGAACTCGGGAGAAAAACCCAACAAACTTTTCTCTAGAAGAAATTTAATCCAAGTTCACAAATACATCACAAAAAATATGAAGAAACCCAACACAAGATAAGTTCGTCCTAGTATGAGGAAGATCCCTCAAAGATGGCGAACCACTAGACATAGATAGTGTAACTAGTAACTGCAATTGGCAACTCACAACCGGCACTGCAACTGGCAACTGGTCAATGTGCACTAGAAGAGGAGAGTTGATGAGATGTGTAATAATGAAATGAACTTGTCTTTATTTATACTAGTCAAGTCACCTTATTTTACTAGCAGGGTCAACTTGTCATTTTTGTCTTTTAACTTTATTTTATTTCTTTTGTTGCTTTTACAGGTGTTTCTTCAATGCTTCAATGGAGCCGACTTGATATTCTTGTCTTCTATTTTCTTCTTGTGCTTTCTGGATTTTTCTTCAATGGTTTTCTTTGTATTTTCTTATGGAGAATTATTGTCCAAAGTTGCAAAACTTCAACAATTATAAGTAGATTAACTTTTTCAAAAATCATCTCTAGCAATTAGATAATATTCTATTGGTTGAATGCTTCCTTTTCATGGTCAATTGTGGTGTTTCTGAGCAATAATTCTTGTTGTTGTTGCAAATCATTTATTGTTGTTATAAAGTTGTTTACTGCTTTAATTTGCAATAGCCAATGCAATTTAACTTGTCTAATGTCTAAAGAGGTCAATGTTGCATGCTTTAGCTNATATATATATATATATATATAACAATTACATTGTTCGTGTTCCGGGCAGATACAACAACCGCCCTTACAATCTCTCTTTCACTCTACCTAGACCAACTAACATGTGATCGATATAGGGGGCGATAGGCTTGGCTATCAAACTTCCTATTCGATCCATTGAGGTCACCAGGGAAGCCTCCCTTGTGGTGGACATCCTCCATCACTAAAACAAGGGAAGATCCTACTTAGGTGACAGTGGTAGTTTCTTCCATAATTACGCAAGATTTGGGGATCTTGTGGTGGGATTTACACAAGTACAAATCCTGTGACAATGGGTCTCATAAATCATGCATAAATATTCCCATCACATTGGGCACAAAGAAAATGTTTAAACAAAGTTGTCATGCTTGATCCCTCTTTTCCATATAACATTCTCCTTGATCCTCCATTGCTTCATGTCATGTGTCATATCTTCTACCCTTTTTGAGAAGGTGGGATTCTTTCATGAAAGAAAGATTCATATGGTGAAAAGGGGTCCAAGTTCCTTAAGCCATATACTCCCTTCAAAATCATGCATGCTTATCCCTTTAGTCCATGTGTGTGGTGTTCACATCCTCCCTAACAAGGAGACATCTCCTTTGGAAGAAGATCATACAAGAAACTCTATCTCACTTAGGCTTGGTCAATATAGGTTCAAGACCTTCCCTATTAATATGGTAAGTAAATCAATGCAACTCCTTGATTACACCAAGAATAATTAACATCTTTTACAATCTCTTCAAGCATGAGAGGAGCAACTTTCTTCCTCCTACCACAAACTTGAATACATTGTGCTAGGGAAGTCTTCCATAGTAAGATTGCTAGTGTCATTTCACCTCAAACGAAGCATAACCTTAAACAAGCTTGGAATCATTTTGAGATAGGTAACACCATGGCAGTTGAACTTGTTATTAACATCAAATAGGCACATCAAACAATCTCAAGTCACAAAAATAGGCTCGTCCTTCATACTAGCATAACAAGAAGAATAATGAGCATTGCTTACATTGTTTTGCTAGACAATACTCAAATATGTAAGGGATAAACCCCTCCATTGTTCAACATAACATTGTTCTCAACCCTAGCTCTAAGCTTATTCATAAAAACAAAGACCTATATCCACCAAAACTGCCTCACGTTTCTAGCACAAATCAATAATGAGTGGACCATCAGACCCATTGATTACCCCAAGTGTGTGGCTAACATAGTCAATGTCATCATTGGTGCATATCCCCTCAATTCACTAGAGGGGGAGACATTTCCACATTCTATGAACTCTTCTTCCCTGAAATCCTTATATTTGTGATGAGAACACATCAATCTATCGCTCTATGTCACAGATGTCGTACATCTTTCTGTGTACATGTGGGGTCATTCTTGTATATGTGTGTTTATAAATTTTTGCTCACGTGGATTTGCATCTAATGTATAATCCACCCCTACACACCAATGGTACACCCCATCATATGTACTATGCACATCTAGGTGGTGGCACACTCTTTCCATCTTAGCTTTAGCTTGTACATGCTTCCTTGCTCGCCTTGCATTGCATACACACACTATAGTTCCAAGATCTAGATTTTCTCTTACTATGTTGTTTTCCTTACTATTTGCTTATGCCTTAGACCTTTTGCTTTTTAAATTTTTCCAACTTCAACCTTACACCACATATTCCCACGTTTCCCGATAGAGTTACACAATGTGCAAAATGTTGTTCTTTTAATCACTCATAGCAACACTTGCAACATAATGATACCCCAAGTCATTAGGGGTGCCATACACTAGGAAATTTGGTATGTTTACTCCATGTAACAATTACTCTTAATCAATGAACTCTAGTGACATGGATTTGTTAGTTGGGTCTAATAGTTGGCTCTAAGTCTATCATGTCTTACAAACTTGCACTAGTTAACACAACATTCCCAACCTTTATACACAACCCTATTAGGGAATCATTTGTGCTAAAAATGTCTTTACAATGTCTAGTAGTGGGGTAACATGTAACTCCATGACTTTGCCATGGCATAGGTTGGTGTTCAAAGCATCCTTGTCCTATCTAGTAGGGAAGCTTTGTGACATAAATACTACATTATATAATCATACATACATTCACATTTTGCATTCATGTTTACCCATAAACACATCCTTGTGACTTTGTTAATGTGTCGCTTGGTGTTCAAAATGTCCTCTCCTTCTCTGGGAACAAGGCTTTRCAATCCATGCATGTGCTTGACATAAGGATAAAAACCACTTTGAGCACCTAGGTCTCATTCACCACTAAACTAGCCATAATCCATTGTCATAGTCACAAATTTAATAATCGAAGGGGCAACATACAAAGTGGAAAGTGAATTGGACACATAGGGTATTCACCCTAYTGCAACGTGTAGTGCAGTGACACCATCACACAACAACTATAGCAAGAGGGRCAATCTTTATCTCTCAAAATGAACACTCCTATTTGCTTGATTTCTCATTTACACATATAGATTTCTTGCACCATTCATTATTTCTTCACCAATACATGGCACTTATAGATCACTTACACTCTATTATGTTTGCTCATTTCTTTCATTTGATCATGTTATTCACTAGAATTGCTTGTCTTCCATTTAATTTTCCTTCATGGTTATGAATCCTTGACACTTCAGAGTACTTCTTACATTCAAGTTGCTCATGCTAAGGGGGGCAAATGAAACAACAAAATTTATCATTCCACAATTATCTTGCCTGGTGATCATGTTGTATCTAATGTTTGTCTCCCCTGAGTTGTTGTTGTTGTGCATCCTTCTCTATACGTCCCTTACGGTCTTGCATTGTTTCTTATCTTAAGATGTAGTTTCCTTGAGTTATTTGGCCTTGCACCCTATTGATTCTACACTTTCACAACCAAAACCACTTTGGAGTCACATGTTCCAATCCTCTAGCCAAATTGGTAGCCACTCAGTCAGCACTGCAATCTTAAGTCAATACTTCTAGGATTCCCATAGCCATCAAGTCCACATTTTGGGCTACCACATGGAACACTCCACTTGTCAAAGTCAACAACCCTAGCTTGCCCCCCATATTTCCTCCGACCAACAAGATAACGTCATTTTGCATGTGTTGCATARTGATGCCATTCTTGTGGCATACATAGTGTTGTTCTTGGCATACTTGCATGCATCTTGCCACAACTTTAACCATTGTCTCTTAAGAAAAGAAGCCATCATCATTTTGGGGTGTCTACGATGGGTTTTGACTATTATGGTACATACGTGATAAACTAATTGACCTAGGGGAGTAAGAGATCTCTAAATAGCTACATCCATGCTGTGTTGGGTTCATTTTCTTCTTCTCACGGTCCTTCCACTATTGAGGGTTGTTTCTATGCATTATTGTGAGGGCTTTACTTCATGCAATTAAAACATTCCCCGGGCTTGGAATCCTTGCTCCCATCACATCCTTCTTGTGATGACTCTTTTCCTTGGCAGTCCTCTTCATACATACTGCAGCAACATAGCTCAATGAAGGCATATGTGAAGAATTCATTATTTTGCATTCAGCAACATTCAGTGGCATCATCAACACAATTGTACCAGAGTTCTTTTAGAGGTGTTCCTTTTCCTTTTGCTTGCCTTCGGCRAGTTCTCTCAGTTGCTTGCACATGGCACTGTTTGAGGGTGTTTTTGTTTGTGTTTCTCCTTGAAGTGTTTGTGGAATGTATGTGTTCCTTTCTTAACTTCATGCATATAACCAGCGTAGATCCATCTTAAACCCGGATCTATCAAGCACCRAGAGGRATCAAATTTCTTAAGGTGTAAATTTTTTTATCATTTCATTCCATGTAAAGTATTAATTCTTCCATATTAATACTTGACATGGAATGAAATGATAAAAAAAATTACATCTTAATAAATTTGATCCCTCTCGGTGCTTGATAGATCTGGGTTTAAGATGGATCTACGCTGRCTTAATAGTTTAGATGTTGTCAAGRGAGAAAGTAATGCAGGTCATTGAAGTAGATGAAAATTTACAAGGTTCCCTTACTCATCTTGATTATTTTCTTTAGCCCTAAGTTCGTGCCAGTAGAGGATTGTTCGTTGTGATTTAGCTTCCATTTCTGATTGCAATAAAGCTACTATTGTATCAACACTTGGCCTCTCCCTCTTCCTCTTCCTTTTCCTCTGCACAGGTATTGAGTATAGATGCACTCGATCTCTCCTGATATGCTGTTCCTGTCGAGTTTATGAGGACTGTCCTGAATTATGAATTTACCATAGTTAAATATTGGCTACAGCAAGACAAAAACCAACAGATTAATGATTTTGCTCATATTAAAGGTCCCTCTACCACAAGTGTAGRGGCATACAAATACTAACAAAGACCAAAAATAGATTGATAAACATGGACAAACAAAGAAATTTAATTGGAGACTTCGAGAACTGTAAAGAAGCTGGTTGGTTCATCACAAACCACACAATTAACGACAAACTTCCAACTTGGTCAAGGTCATAAGCTATATAAATAAATAAGTTCATTTCCCATATTCACACAAATATGCACGATCTGAAAGCCCCAATTGTTATTGCAAAACCCTTTTTTCCAAAATAAGAAATTTAGCATAATTAGAATAACCTTAAACTGTTGCATAGGATGAGAATTTAAAACCCATAACAAGATGCAAAGATATCTAAATGTGTGTACATAAATCGGATATTTCCAACCTCTCTGCAGCACAGCTGCAACTCAAACCTACTAAGGAAATATCAATGGGCACTCCATAATGTACAATTGCAAGGCTTTAATATCTCCATTCCTCCGTGATGGAAACAGCGGCATTCTTTTATTTACAATTCAATATAAAATTTGCCTTTTAAAACCTCAGAAACTGAGACAGGTTGATATTATTTTGCCTTTGCATCAAACAATCTTGGATGCATCTGGCATAAAGTGTCAATTACAAGTCAAATTCTACATTGCAGGTTAAGTGTCTCCTATACCAAAACTACGATCAAATGGTCTTTATGAACAAATGGGCTCTGCGTTATAATCAATAAGTACATGTGGAGTTCAGTTATGATCTTGCTCTACAAGATTTTTTGGATTACCTATCCTGACCACGTCTAGAAAACAAGATATAACCAATATAGAAATATCACTAGCCTCAGAAAAAACTTGTGTAACACACCACTAAAATAAGGCATTGAACCCATCATTACCATTGCAGACCAGCTCTTTTTAAATATTTAGCTTTAACGATGGTGAATACGAGCATTATGACGATGCCCCTTCACATGAAATGATGTGGCTGTTGCACGCAATCGACCGGCTATTTCTGTGAAAGAAGGTCTGGCTGCAGGGTCAGCTGACCAGCACTGCTCCATTAAGGATCTCCATGCAGGGTCACACCAGCTTGGTACAGGTGGACGCAATGTATTGCTCACTATACCTCCTGCACAATTTTGAAGAGGGGCTTGAAAAAGGTTTCAAGATTAATAGTGAAGCTAAAATATATATTGACCTTCATTATCAACCTATTGCAGTTTCCAAGAGAGCTCACAGCCTTAGGTACTGTTACAAGTCTTGTATTTGTCAAGGACATACCAATGATTGCTCCATAATGCATGTTAGCATATGGCTCCTCGCCAGTAAGAAGCTCCCACATTACTATTCCAAATGAAAATACATCAACCTGAAGTGAACGGGAGGAAACAATGGTACTCTAGGTGAGCAATGTTTTCGAATCACTGTTCACAAGTATAAGAAACCCTACGTAGCAGTGAAAATGATGCATGAGCTTTCTGGAAATAAACTGTGTAGTATATTTACTATTTATTCATATTCACCTTTTCAGAAACCATGCTAGTGCTGCCATTTAGTAACTCTGGAGCCATCCATGGAAGGGTTCCTCGTACACCACCAGAAACTAAGGTTTTGTGTTTAATTTTTGAAAGTCCTAGATCTCCAACCTAGAAAAGAAGGCATGGAAACTCAAGGATATTCAATGCTCATAACCAACAATCAAATTTGAAAGTGGAATAACACGAAATCAATTTTTAGTTGAAATTGCAATTACTTCATTACCGAAAGCGGTTTATTGTGAAACAACAATTGACACACTGAACAAATCAGCAATTGCCAGAAAAACAGATCAATACCTTGCATATAGGGCGTTGAGGATCTCTCATGTTGACCAACAAATTCTCACATTTCAAGTCAAAATGCACAATATTCTTGCCATGTAAGTATTCCATTCCAAAAGCAGCATCCATTGCGATGAACCACCGCTTTCGACGATCAATTGTCCTGCAAAAGACAATGCTCTTTTGTAATATTTGATGGTTTAAATTTGATGGCAACATTTTATCTCTAAGAGTATGGTAGACATTCTCACTCTTTAGTGACCAATGATTGTAATCTCTAGTCCCATCGACCTATCACTTGGTCATTTGTGGACATTAATAAAATTACCTTATCTCTTCCCATCAAATGGTTCGTAAATTATTAAGCTTAAACAGTGGATTCTACAATCAGAAGCTAGCAATCAATAACGGAAAGCATAGAAGGAGCACCGCTGGAGACTCAAACCATACCTATCTTTCTTTTGCAGGACCTGTTTAAGTGAGCCATTTACCATGTATTCTGTGACGGTTGCCAAAGTTCCACCAGGCCCATCTGGTACAACACCATAAAAGGCGACAACATTTGGATGATGCAGGTGTGCAAGCAAGTGAGCTTCCCTCCAAAAATCAGCTCTCTGTTGATTGATTGAGCCATGCCCATTAATTGACCACCATCCCCTTAACCAATCTTACAGACTTGTCAAATGCAATGGGATGACTAATGTAAAGAAAGCAACAATTTTTTCAATGTCGAATAGACAACAGGTTAGAATAGGACTCACCATTCGCTCTTGCTCTGATTCCCTTCCCATAAAGCAACTGTTTTTAATTCGTTTAATTGCAACATCTGATCCCCTCCATTTGCCATGGAATACTGTTCCAAAGGTGCCAGAACCAAGTTCTCGCAATTCTTCA
>JASDQU010505787.1:40145-53838 GCA_032191745.1 Picea mariana | reverse complement strand
AGCTTTAGGAGAAATTCAAGCAACAGCAGTTGGAGGACAAAAGAAGAGGAGGAGCCCAGGATCAGGATCGAGGAACAGTGGCCAATCTCTGTAATCATTGTAAGTTGATTCATATTGAGATTAATGAAAAGATGCTTTTCCCGTCCCAAATACATGAGTCTTATCTATGTTATTTGATTTGTGTTTGAATCTCTAACCCTCTAGTAGATCAGTAGCATGCATGCGTAGTTTTGTCTTGATTGTAGGATCGCTTTGTGGAAGGAGCAGCAGCAGCAAGGAGATAAAATCTCAACGGAGGATCTACTTCAACCGTCGATACAAAGGTTAGTTGATTCTTCCCATGTTTGCCTGAGAAAAAGGGTTCTAGGTTTGGGTAGGAGGTTAAAAGTTATTTCTTGAAGGGTCATGATCTGCATGCAAGTTTAAAGCCCTAGCTTGCTAGTCCGTAGGGTAGAAAAACCCCACAAAACTTCCCACGGTGTTCATGATCATTCCATTCCCCTTGTACCTAGAAGCCTTCCTCCCAATATCCGTCCATATCGCCACCCCTTTTCACAAAAAAATGAAATTGAGAAAATGGTCCAGGAACTCCTTAATGCATGCATTATCCGCCCTAGTACGAGTCCTTAATCTTCTCCTGTAGTCATGGTACTGAAGAAAGAAGGTTCTTGGAGAATGTGTCCTAACTTCCGTGCCCTCAACAAACTAACCATTAAAGACAAATTTCCCATTCCTGTCATTGATGACCTCCTAGATGAATTGAGTGGCGCCCAATTATTTACTAAACTTGATCTTCACTTAGGCTATCACCACATACATATGAAAGAGGTAGACATTCCCAAGACAGCCTTTCACACTCATGAGGGACACTATGAGTTTTTGGTCATGCCCTTTGGCTTGTGTAATGGACCCTCCACCTTCCAAAGCCTCATGAATCATGTCTTCCATCCCTTTCTCTGTCATTTTGTCTTAGTTTTCTTTGATGATATCCTCATCTATAGCAAAACCTGGATAGACCATATTACTCATGTGGATCAAGTTCTCCATCTCCTCTCTCAGCACCAACTTTTTTTGAAACAATCTAAATGTGCTTTTGGTGCCTCAGAAGTAGAATACTTGGGTCATATGGTTGGAAAGGATGGCGTTAGGGTGGATTCGAAAAAGATTAAAGCTATGCAATACTGGCCACACCCAAAGACTCTCAAAAGCTTGCATGTATTTCTGGGCTTAACAGGGTATTATCGCAAGTTTGTTAAGAACTATGGAAAGATTGAAGCACCTCTCACTGCTCTCCTCAAAAAGAACTCTTTCACTTGGACTCCAACCACTGCTCAAGATTTTCAAACCTTGAAGACGGTCATGTGCACCACTTCGGTTCTGGCCCTTCCTGATTTCACAAAGACCTTTGTGTTGGAATGTGATGCCTTAGGGAAAGGAATCGGTGCTGTCCTTATGCAAGAGGGTCGACCTTTGGCCTTCACCAGCAAGAAACTGTCTGAAAGGAATCTAGGAAAACCCATTTATGAAAAGGAAATGTTGTCTATTCTGCATGCCGTTGATTTGTGGCACCCTTATCTCTTGGGGCAATGCTTCCAAATTAATACTGACCATCAAAGCCTCAAGTACTTTCTGGAACAACGCATTTCCTCCCAGGAGCAACAAAAATGGGTGACTATGCTCTTTGTTTATGATTATGAGATCATTTATAGGAAGGGAAAAGACAATGTAGTGGTGGATGCACTGTCCCAAAAATATGAATAAGAAGGATCCCTTTTTCCCCTTTCCTTCATTATACCCGATTGGATCCAAGCTGTGTGCCAGGAATGGCTTTAAGATCCCAAAAGTTCACATCTGATCTAGCAATTGCATACCAAGGCTCTAGCTCCCCAAGGGTACTCTTGGCTCTAGGATGAGCTTCAATACAAAGGCCATTTGTATTTAAGTAAAAAATCAAAGCTTAAATCCACGGTAATTTTTGAGCTTCATGCTACACCCACCGCGGGGCACTCAGAATTCACCAAAACATATCACAGGGTCAAACGTTCTTTTTCTGGGATGGTCTGAAACAGGACATCCATAATTTGGTCGCTTACTGTGAGGTGTGTCAACGCAACAATGGAGAAACAGTCAAATCTCTGGGCACACTACAATTGCTTCCGATTCCACCTACTATTTGGAAGGATATCTCTATGGAATTTATTACCGGCTTACCCAAATCAGGGAATAAATCAGTCATAATGGTGGTTGTGGATCGCCTTTCCAAGTATTCTCATTTCTGTGCTCTTCAACACCCAATTATTGCATCCATGGTGGCTCAAGTTTTCATGGACCAGGTCTTCAATCTTCATGGCATGCCACACTCTATTGTTTCTGATCGTGACCCAACTTTCACAAGAAAGTTTTGGCAAGGACTGTTTAAGTTACAGGGCACCCAATTTCATCTCAGCACAACTTATCATCCCCAGACTGATGGTCAAACGGAAGTTGTCAACAAGTGTTTGGAAACATATCTGAGGTGTTTTGCCTCTAAAAAACAACATCAATGGGCTCAATGGCTACCCCTAGATGAATGGTGGTACAACACTTCCTACCATACAACTACTCGCATGAATCCTTTTGAAGCGGTATATGGACATAAGCCACCTTCAGTTCCCTCACACTTACCGGGTACCTCGAAGGTCCAGGCAGTTGAACAAACACTTACAATTTGAGAGGATATTCTTCGTACCCTTAAAGAGAACTTGGTCATGGCACAAAATCACATGAAGCAACAAGAAGATGAAGGTCACTTTGAACATCAATTTGCAGAAGGGGATCAGGTGTTTCTGCCGCAAACTTCCCTCAAGGATGAGCATTGTCAGAAGCTAGCACCTAGATTTTATGGTCCTTATACAGTTCTCAAGCGTTTGGGACAAGTCACATCTCAGTTATCTTTTCCCAGTCAGTTGAAGCTACATCCAGTTTTTCATGTTTCATGCTTAAAGAAGGTGATTGGAACTAGGTGCCAAATTCAAACCAACCTTCTCGAGTTAGCTGAAGAAGGATCCATTTGGCTACAACTAGAAGCAGTTTTGGACCAGCGTGAGCATTGCCTACGTCAGAGAACCATCAAGGAATTTCTAGTCTAGTGGAAAGATACGACTCCATCAGATGCCACTTGGGAACCAACTACCATTCTGCAATAGTTTCCACATCTCAAGCCTTGAGGACAAGGATGTTTTTAAGGGGGCGGACATGTTAGGGTCCTAACCCACACATAGTTAGATCAATATATTCGGATGTAATAAAGGTCAATATTAATAAGGCCTTTCAATAAAATAGAATAAGGTGGATTTAAGAAGACCTAATAGAAGCTTCCACTTCTAGAAGGATCTTCCTCTAGATGCTTCTCTTGATAGACATATTTAGTATAAATAAGGGTCGAGGGTATGAAAAACCTAGCTAGAAGATTATTGTAACAGAGCACTTCTCGATTGGAGGTTTTCCCCTCGAAGAGGCCTGTGAACATTKCTTTTTGAATCAAAGTGCTATTTCTRTTGTTGTTCTTATATCATTTCTRTGTTATTGTGGAGATTATGMTGGATATATTACTATTATTCTGCCATTTTTAGCATTTTATTTTTGTTCTTCATATTTATTATATCTGRTATCTTGCATTCATCCACAACTATAGGTTGTTGTAATGCAAAGTCATCAAGGCTTGTCTGTTTGGTGCTAGGATGGCTTCGGGTTATACAGTTTCTTTTCTGAGTCGTTTTACGGACTACGACAGTAGGGGTTTGGACGGTTGTTGCAATCAAGGGTAGAGGCTCTGGAAGAGGTCCATGGGTTGCATTTTCAATGACTGGTACAATCCTTTATGTATTTTCAGACTGTGGCTGGTTTGCTGTAGCAGGTAATGGGTTATTGGAAATTCCCATACCTCTGCAAATTAATAGGCCGATGAGTCTGTGATTAGAAACACAGTTCTTGGATTTTTTTACAGAACGGGCCATGTTATGCAATGAATGGAGGAGAAAATAGAGAATGTTTATCAATTTCTAATGTCACAGATGTGATAATAAGATGAAATAAAAAAAATAAACAACTTGGTATCGACCTTCGCAAGTAATGTACCTTTTAAGAAATTCTGCGACTTTCCCCCATGGCTCTGGTAAGGAATTGACGTCTACACCTCTGCCCTTGGTCTGAACTTTCTCATTGTTGACGAGGAACCCCTTCTGTGCATTCAAAATATGTGTTTTTCTATTAAACCATCGGTCTCCTGTTATTGGCAACGTCGTTACAGCAACAATCCTTGCTTCTGATACTGGAATCCTTACCCCATTCACCATTGAATACCCTTCAGTAAGATTTTGAATAAACTCTAATGCCTCATTTTCACTAAACTCTTTCAACTTCTTAAATTACAATATCCAGCTAGCCTGAAGAAATATTTGGTAGGCCTTTGGGTGTAGCAGCAAGCTTTCCAGAGTTGCAGGTTCATATCTCAACCTTGACTTTTGATCCACCTCACCAATTGCAATGATGGAATTGTCATGCATGTCAATTACTGAAACTAAATCGGATGTAAATTCAACCTTTTTACCTTTCTAAGTGATCTAATAAACTAAGAGCATATTCATAGAAAGATTTGGAACATGTAAAACATTCTCAAAACTACCATTGTGGATTTCCACACTCACTTCTCCTACTACTGCTACTAGAGTATCATCCCCCATGAGAATAGGGGGTCTTGAGCATGGACTCAAAGAAGAAAAAACTTCCTCTTTCGCTACCATATGATTGGATGCACCATAATATATAATCTATGAATCAGATGAGGAAATAATTGCAACTAGGGAATGACGATTACCTTTCTTAAGAGCATGATCTTCTTCCTTATGCTTCTTGACTCCCTCTGGAATGAAGTTTCCAAGGTTTTTTTTGTTGAAGTGTCTGTTATAGAAATATTTGCCTCACCATTGCTATCTTGCACAGAGGGCCTTTTTCCATTTCCCTATGCAGACTTATCAAACCCCTTTTTGATAAATCCAGAGCCAAAAATATATATTTTTCCACATATACGCTCCCTAACTTCTTTGCAAGATGCGTATACACTTGATGCTCCACTATAGCTCGTGTATATTGGGATTTGTGCCAGAAAATACAAAATGAGGTCAGGTTTCCATGTCACGATAGAAGATATCTGATCTTTGGCCTTCCATATACTAGAAAATTTCTGACTCGACCCTTCAGTTGCATTCTAGAGGCTATAAGAGAATAATTTCGAGCTATGGAAAAAGAGAGAGAAAGTATTCAACTTTGAGAGAAAAGTTACTCTGGAGGAATTACTTCATATTGAGTCTACATCCCTTTGTCCCTCAAGTCTGAACACAGTGTTCACCCCCCAAGCTCTTCCCTTATTGTCAAGAGAATATATTTATCTTTTTGCTATGAGCTTGCCTTTGGTGGAGGATTGAAGTGGTGGAGACCGAGTTGGAAAGAACTTGGTTTCTTGGTTTCGAACCGTGCCGGCACAGAAGATTGTAATGTTGATACTTTTGTTGATCAATTATAAATAGAAATACTCCTTTCCCGTGCTATCGATATCTTGCAAATATATGATTATTATCCATGGGAATGTTTGTAATGTTTATTAATGTATTTTTCTATCTAATGTGCTAACTGATTTTATATATTGTCGCTATATACTTGCATCACTTGTTTGTCAAGAACTTCTTACAGGTGTAAGGCTTTGGGTCAAAGTGCTCAACAGTGGAATGACATCAAACGATTGGATCGAGGTAGGCTTCTTCCTCGTATTGCACATTAGTTTATATAGAACATGTTGGAATCAAGTTGATTTCTGCAGTCATACCTATCTGTTGTGGCTTACCCTTGGCCATAGATTGTTTTTCCCTTGTAACAGAATTGGCGACTCCACTGGAGAGAGATCTTCCTTCTAAGGGTTGAAGTATTTTTCCTTCTTATGTTTCTCTTTTTCCTTTGTATTTCTTGTCGTATCATAGTTGGACAGAGTCTATTCACTCCGKGTCTGAGTTTTCAGCCTTTTTACCTTTCCTAGCCTTGTTTTAAAGGATATACGCCCTTTTTTCTCTGACAGTTGTGTGTATACACTTGYTGTCCCACTAYAAGAAGCGTATATATGCCCTTTTCTCTTGAGAAAGAGAATATACCACTTCCCCCTTGCTTGTTTTCTTGGTTTAGTGACTACTGGGTAGGTTTTGAGGATCACTGAACCTTCTTGGGTCTTTGTGGTACCTGTTGACATTATCTGGGATGACAGAAAACCTTTTTGAAGTTGAATTTTTGGGTGGCATCTCTCTATTAGTTTTTCGTTTTTTATTTGTCCTTTGTAGTTGGGTTGTCTGCTTAGATGCTTGATATTCTACTCGAGTGATTGATTTTATACACTGTAGAGGTTGTATATCAATTCACTTATCAGTTAGGATGGATCCTTCCACTTCGCATTATGGTATGCAGAATTATAATACTCAGTCCACGCCTTGGGTCTCTAATCATTTTTCTCATGGTATGCTTGATATGTATTCGCACTTTCAATATTTGGTCTCGCCTCCTTATGGGAATACAAGTTTTGGGTCGGGGGGCATGATGCCTCCTTTTTATCCCTCTCCATTTGTTAGGATTCATATCCTTCAAGCACCTCTTACTATAGGAGGTTGGAATCTTTCTTCCTACAAATCCACTATGTGAGAAGTAAGTGCCCAATTAAGCAATCATTCTACTTATCACACTCCATCCATTTATCCTTCTTCCGCTATGTCAGTTCCTACAAATACTTTTTCCATGGCGGACCTCCATCTGTCCTCCAGTGTTTCATCAGGGGGGAGTTATTTTTATAGTATGGGAAACCCCCCTCATGAATTTCCTTCGCCTGGGGGCAACATATATCCTCATGTGAGTAACCCTTGTCATTTTTCTTTCTCTTCACAAGCGTCTTCCTCAGTGTCTATGACCTTACAACCCTTTATGAATTAGTATGGAGGAGGATAATATCCTACTGGATAGGGATAGGGTGTAAAATAGGATCCTTCCTAGCCTGCTATTTCTTAGAACCAATCTTTCTTTGGACCTTGGTCTCAAATGTCGTCATTCACCACTACCACAAGTCCAGTCACTGCGTGTCATACTGGAATTATATCATGAACCTTTGATGGTCATGTTGGAGATTGGTTGACAACCCCTGCAAGTCATGTTGAAGACCTGCAACCAACCGCTACAAATCATGCTGGAGGCACAAGTCTAGTCACTGCATATCATACTGGCATTACATCACCAACCTCTACTAGTCATGTTGGAGATTAGTTGACAACCTCTGTGAGTCATGTTGAAGACCTACAACCAGCCGCTGCAAGTCATGCTGGGGGAACATGTCTGGTCACTTCTAGTCACACTACACATCCATCACCAACCTCTACTAGTCATGTTGGGGATCCATCACCAACCTCTACTAGTCATGTTGGAGATTTTATACTAGCCTCTGTAAGTCATGTTGGGAGCATGTCACCAGCCACTGTAAGTCATGTTGGGGGAATTCATATGATTGAGAAGCCTAGACGTCTCAGACGTAAGCCTAGATTCTTTTGCAATACTCGTGAAGGAAGTCACCTTACTCATTTGTGTCCTTTTACTGTCGGGATACCAGAAGCATGGGGATTTCCTAAGGGCCCTTCAGGTTTTGAGGCATCTATGGTTTCACAACACTCTGTTCCTTCTTTGGTTGATACAACAGTCATGTCGATGCAATCTTCGGCTGACACCCCTTTTCCTTTAGGGGTTGATGCATCCTTTGACCTTGTTGTCTCACATCGCATTCAACTTGTGATCATTTCGATGCAATATTTGACTGACGCCTCTCCTATGTTCGAGGGTGATGTGTCTCTTAACCTTTTTGTCTTGCATCTTGTTCAACCAATGGTCGTTTTGATGCAATCTTCGACCAACAACACTCTTGTTTTTTGGGGTGATGCACCTCTTGAACTTGTGGTCTCGTGTCCTATTCAACCAATGGTTGAGGAATTGTTCGTATCGATGCAATATTTGATCGACCCCACACTTCTCTTGGAGAGTGAAAATTCTAAGGAAGTGGTCATGCCAATGCAATTTTTGGTTGATCCCACTCTTCTGGTTCTGGTTCTATACCTTCTATGCCATGTCCTTAACATTTCTAGCACTTCACCTTCTGAACAAGAGAGATTTTTACTCTTCCCAAGTTCTCTCCCTCCAAGTCCTGATGAGTTTCCCTTTGATTGGGATGGTGTTGTGGGGCATCCAATGCCTCTGCCTATGTATTTTCCAAGAAGAGACATTATCCGATATATCACGGAGACGATAACCTCCGGTAGCACTTTGTCCTCCTCGACTTGGAGAGATTTGGGTCTTCCCGTGCTTGTGTCAATTATTCATAAGAAAATAACATTCCAAAGAAGGTCCACACGGGAGCCTTGGCCTCCCCTATGACTTTCCACCTAGAATCTCCCAACGAGTCCAATTTAAGCCCTTTTCCGACTAGTTCAAAAAGTGAAAAGATTGTCGAGTGATTTTTTCCTTTCACGCTCGTTAATTTGGATTTGAAAGGTCACGAGTGTTAGTTAATATATTTTCCGAATCGTTATTAAAAATTGAAAATATCACCGAGTGATTTGTCCCTTTCACACTCGTTAAAATTGGATTTGAAAGATCATGAGTCCTAGTTAAGCTCTTTTCCAACTCACTATCAAAAATGGAAAAGATCGCCGAGTGAAATTGTCTTTTTCACACTCATAAATCGGACCTGAAAAGACATCTATTCGGCACAAGTTTACCCCTTTTTCACACCAAGTAGACTAAAAGATATAAAAAAGTACATTTTTTGGCGTTAAATTGTGATTGCATCTCATGCCCTTGCTTGCAGTATTGAGCCTTTAGTCGTTTCACGCTTTGTGTTATAAACCATGGCCCACACAGTTTGCATCCTCAACCAAGCAGAGCCTTGTCTATATCCTTCGCAATTTGACACCCTATACCCTGGAGGGAACATCACCCTGAGTGTCCATCTCTCGCATGCATTTCCTTGCATTGAGCATAGGTACGTTCCACTACTGGAACTAGTTTTGCATATTTGTGACACTCGTTCCCTCCTCTGTATCATAGCATTCACTTGTTATGAACAAACAAAAAAAGATGGGCGGGAAGGGAGTACTATATTGTATTTGGCAACAGTCGTGTCGCCTTTGAATAGAGAACAAATTTATTGAGTCCTTGCGTCATCATAATTTTGGGTTTAACATGGCCTTAGGAAGCTGATCTCGTTACAGAATTTTCTCTACCCACTGGTTAATCTTCCAGCCACTATAGAGAACATTATGGATGACTCCTGCATCTAATTTTCAAATCATTAATTCTATGTTGCCAGAGTCCACCATATGTCTCATGCTCTTGTTCAAAGGAAGTCTATCAACCTCTGTCGGCCACTCCTAAGAAATCTTGACTTCGCATGTCGACCATACCCTCAGTTTATCTCATAATCACATGATACTTTGGTCTTATGATGCACCCTGGCCCTACTTTCATCATTGGTAGGTCATCTTGAACCTAACAATCTACATTTCATCATGGGTTGTTGGCTGGGTGGTTTCCCTTGTGTTCGATGACAAGACATCTATTCACAGTTTGGGATTCGTGCAGTGTCTTGGATGCCATTAGCCTTATTGGTGGTTTCCTCACCTTTGTCAGTAGTTTTCATCATTTTATTCTATTCAAGGGGCCTTTTTCGTGTACCACTTGAATTTGGCACACACGAAATATGCACAGGGTCATTGGTTCGTGAACATGTTCTTCATCTGATCTACACCAAATCATGAAGCTCCTACTTTACTCCTCATGTTGATTGATGAGAGATGCCTTAATGATCTCAACGAGTCTCTTTCCATCGACTTCAGCTCATGTATTCTGGATACGAGTCTTAGATTTTTTTGAGTACCTTGAGATTTGCAGTCATTAGTGGCAAGCTCTCTCACCATTGATAGATGAGAATACATCAATGTCTCCTGATGAATGGATCTCTCAAATGTTCGACAGCAGCTCCTTTATTCACATTTGTAGAGATGTAATCGGTGCCTTTATACCTACTTTCATCATTGGTAGGTTGTCTCATGTTTGTTAATGATATACCTCAATGACCGGTAATCAAACGATGTCTCAGTGTGTTCGACCTCAACTCATTTATTCACATGATGTAGACTTGCAACATTGGCAGATTGTATTGAAGACTTGAAGACATCACTTTGTAGACACAACTTTCTTGAGTTGTTGCTTCCATTTCATCAGACCAGTACCTAATTGACTTCAACAATCATGGGAGATTAGATTGTACTCCATGGTATACAGATATCTTCAAAATGATTTTGAGAGCCTTGTTCATGACTATGACAACTATTGGCATGTAACCGCATTTATATTTTCCTACTCATGGCCATGAACACTTGTTGGTATAATTTCCACATGGATCTGCATTGTATTCTTGGAAACCATGTATGCAAAGTTAGTACGTAATGTAATGAGCAATTGAGTTCATCCAGTTGGTTCTCTACCACTCCACTTCTTGGTTATTTATAATGTATTTCGGCCATCACAAATACTCCTCTGATCTCACACATTAGGGGGCATCTGTTATAGAAATATTTGCCTCACCATTGCTATCTTGCACAAAGGGCCTTTTTCCATTTCCCCAAGAAGACTTATCAAACCCCTTTTTGATAAATCCAGAGCCAAAAATATATATTTTTCCACATATACGCTCCCTAACTGCTTTGCAAGATGCGTATATGCTTGATGCTCCACTACAACTCGCGTATTTTGGGATTTGTGCTAGAAAATACAAAATGAGGTTAGGTTTTCATGTAATGACAGAAGATCTCTGATCTTTGGCCTTCCATATACTGGAAATGTTCTGACTCGGCCCTTCAGTTTCATTCTAGAGGCTATAAGAGCACAATTTCGAGCTATGGAAAAAGAGAGAGAAAGCATTCAACTTTGAGAGAAAAGTTACTCTGGATGAATTACTTCATATTGAGTCTGCATCCCTTTGTTCCTCAAGTCTAAACACAGTGTTCAGCCCCCAAGATCTTCCCTTATTGTCAAGAGAATCTCTTTATCTCTTTTCTATGAGCTTTCCTTTGGTGGAGGATTGAAGTGGTGGAGACCTAGTTGGAAGGAACTTGGTTTCTTGGTTTCAAACCATGCCGACATGAAATTCTGTAATGTTGATACTTCTATTGATCAATTATTAATAGAAATACTCCTTTCCCATCCTATCGATATCTTGTAAATATATGATTATTATCCATGGGAATGTTTGTAATTTTTATTAATAGATTGCACTATCTGATGTGCTAACTCATTTTATATATTGTCGCTATATACTCGCATCGCTTGTTTGCGAGAACTTCTTACAGGTGTAAGGCTTTGGGTCAAAGTGCTCAACGGTGGAACGACATCAAATGATTGGATCAAGGTAGGATTATTCCTCGTATTGCACATTAGTTTATATAGCACATGTTGGAATCGAGTTTATTTCTGCATTCATACCTATCTGTTGTGATTTACCCTTAGCCATAGAGAGTTTTTCCCTTGTAAAAAAATTAGCGACTCCAATGGGGAGAGATCTTCCTTCTAAGGGTTGAAGTATTTTTCCTTCTTACATTGCTCTTTTTCCTTTGTATTTCTTGTCGTATCATAGTTGGACAGAGTTTGTTCACTCTGGGTTTGAGTTTTCAGCCCTTTTTACCTTGCCTAGCCTTGTTTTAAAGGATATACACCCTTTTTTCCTTGACAGTTGCATGTATACGCTTGTTGTCCCACTACAAGAAGCATATATATGCCCTTTTCTCTTGAATAGGAGCATATACCACTTCCCCCTTTCTTGTTTTCTTGGTTTAGTGACTGTTGGGTAGGTTTTGAGGATTATTGAGCCTTCTTGCATCTCTGTGGTACCTGTTGAGATTATCTAGGATGACAGGAAACCTTTTTGGAGTTGAATTTTTGGGTGGCATCTTTCTCTTGGTTTTCCATTTTTTATTTGTCCTTGGTAGTTGGGTTGTCTGTGTAGCTGCTTGATATTCTGCTTGAGTGATTTCTTTTATACATCGTAGAGGTTTTACATCAAGTCTCTTATCATTCCATGCATTTTCTTTTTAAATACATTGAAAATACAAAAAACAGGTACTTTGCATTGGTTGGTATTTTTGCCTTTGAAACTTTATCATTAGCTTAGCACATTTGGTGAAAGTTTGTATTTTATTTCTGAGTTGCAGAATTAAAATTGAAGATTGCACTGTTTTATTTAGCATATCATTCATTGAAAAGTTAAAGTTAGGATTTGCATTATATCTATTTTTATTCTTATGCAGAGTCATAACACCATGAGTTTCATTTCCATACCTTTTTGAGTAATCACAGCCAATAAATTTATGCTTTAAACTAAAATTGATTAGTCGTGATTTTATTTTTTAGTGTTAAGCCCTAATATTGGCTCATTACCCCCTAATTAGGGCATATTATATTAGTAATTTTATTTTATTTATGTCGGCTTTAGGCCATTAGTTGTAATTATACCTCCTAGTCTCCTATATATACCAAGGAGACATTTTCATTTTGAATCATCTTGTACTTGAACATTTAAGTAGGGCAAAAGGAGGTTGCCCCCTCGAAGAGGCTTATTATCTGAAATTATCTCTTTTTCAAGGCGTTGAGTACTTTTTCTAAGGATTTTCTATGCTATATTGATATTTGGTTCTTAACATATGGTATAAGAGCTCAAGGTCCTGGGGTTTCGCTGCTACATATGAGACATCCTGGAATTTTTTCTATAACTACTTTTCTACAACATTTAAGAAGGAACGGCTTGGAGGATATTTAGTAGACAGATCTAGGTACATTGGATTCAAAATTCAGCTCCTGAGACCTTATACTTTCAGAGATACAGCCTATACAATATAGGGTTCTGGAATCATCCTGAAATGAGTCATTGTGGAATTTTCACTATAAATTTTTTTATGTAATGTTTCAGACCCTGAAATCTAGAGGCAATTTACAGAAATTAGTAAGGTATCATTGGTAAAAATTTTAGCTTCTGGGTCATCTTAAATTTGTAGATACACCTTGTGTAAGATAGGGTATCTGACTAGTCCTATTGACTAGTCTCAAGAAAGTGTTCCAGGTAAAACAATCATAACTTGTTTCTAGACTATCCAAATTGATTGGGACTAGTTTCATTGGATCGTGGACAGTATGTAATATTTTGGGTGCGAGTTTCAGAATTTGATATCAATTATTTTGTGTGGGGCAAGCTATACAAGTGAGATCTCCTGGAAAGGCCAAAAATCGGCAAGTTGTGAGAAAGTTACTGTAAATTCCACTTGGCACATCCAATTTTGATCAAACCTGTAGCATTACAGAGAAGAAATATCAGAGAACTACCTAAAAGAAATTTTCATACCCAGAAGGGCCAAAACTTGGGAGATAGAACAGAATAAATATTGTCTAGAAAAATTGCCTCAAAATCAAGATTCAAAAGTGATACTTCGCCAACATGCCACAAAAAAAGGGACCTTCTACACCAAACAAGCCTCCACAAAATCCTAATTGGACTTTTGATGAAGGTGAAGAAATGCGTAGGGACATAAATGAA
>JASDQU010505787.1:8206-34166 GCA_032191745.1 Picea mariana | reverse complement strand
ATATATGGCATGCATCTCAGGAGTCACATGAAGACACTTTTGCATGCACCATGCATGCATCTCAGGAGACAAAAAGGGAGTCGTGCACATCACATGCCATTCTGATATTTTTTGAGCACAATTTGTAGAAAAAAGTTGGATATTTGAATTCCTCTTGGGAAAATATCTAATTTCAAAAAAAAAATCGTCTGAAATGGAGTCCGAAAAGTGAAGTTATGATGATTTTAAAATCAACAAAATTTCACAATTTTTTGGGAAACAGCCGTACGGTTTTCAAAATTTCATCCAAAATTTATTTGGATATTATTCATTACAAGAAGATAAAGTGGATATGTGTGGAAATATAAATGATGCATATACTTCATTAGATCCGTGCAGACATCTACATCTTCAACAAAATCTTCAAAGAGCACAAACTTGCACAGTTGCAGGTCTTCTTGGAGTGAAGGACATGGTTGTTTAGCAACTGTTTTTTTGTTCCTTCTGATTTTTTATTTTATGCATTGTAATTTGAGGGGGGGTTTTGTTCCCATGAGGTTTTCCCTCTTTCCTTGTTTAGTTCATTGTATCTTTTGTATTTGTGTACCTAACATAGCCTTGTAACCGTGACCCATTCTTTATTTTCACCATAGTGATGTTTAGGGGGGGTGTTGGAGTTACTTCACACACACATAGAATTTATTTCTCCTAAGGTTATTCCTTGTTTATTAGTCATAGTTAGTCATTATCCAGTCTCCTATATTTTAGGGGAGAATATTCCACCTAGAGAATATTCTCTTTTAGTTGACACTTCAGTTTGACTAGTTGTGTTGAGTTTAGATGTTGCATTGGTTTTGTCGCCATGCAACATTGAGATAATCACGAACTCACTACTCTTTGTTCAGTCAGTTAACTAAAGACTAGTTGACTAGTTAACTCATCTAGGTGGCAGTTCACTCCCGTTACTACCTGAGAGACTAGACTAGGTGGCAGTTTACTCTTGTAACTATTGGTGTGTGTCCAGATCAATATAGACCACCACTATGGCTCATTAGTTACTCATATATTCTATATATATTGTAAATTATTCACTCTTTAAGAATGGAATATGGTTAATGAGAATTATTCCATTCTTTCTATCTTGCTTTCTTTCTCAATGGATCTCTCAAATGTTCGACAACAGCTCCTTTATTCACATTTGTAGAGATGTACTCGGTGCCTTGATACCTACTTTCATCATTGGTAGGTTGTCTCGCGCTTGTTAATGGTATACCTCAATGACCGGTAATCAAACGATGTCTCATCGTGTTCGACCTCAACTCATTTATTCACATGATGTAGACTTGCACCATTGGCGGATTGTATTGAAGAATTGAAGACATCACTTTGTAGACACAACTTTCCTGAGTTGTTGCTTCCATTTCATCAGACCAATACCTATTTGAATTTAGCGATCATGGGAGATTAGATTGTACTCCATGATATATAGATATCTTCAGATTGATTTTGAGAGCCTTGTTCATGACTATGACAACTATTGGCATGTAACCGCATTTATATTTGCCTACTCATGGCCATGAACACTTGTTAGTATATTTTCCACACGGATCTTCATTGTATTCTTGCTATCCATGTATGCAAAGTCAGTACGTAATGTAATGAGAAATTGAGTTCATCCAGCTAGTTCTCTACCACTCCACTTCTGGGTTATTTATAATTCATTTCCACCATCGTAGATATTCCTCTGATCTCACACATTAGGGGGCATCTGTTATAGAAATATTTGCCTCACCATTGCTATATTTCACAGAGGGCCTTTTTCCATTTCCCTATGCTGACTTATCAAACCCATTTTTGATAAATCCAGAGACAAAAATATATATATATCCACATATACAGTCCCTAACTACTTTGCAAGATGTGTATACGCTTGATGCTCCACTACAGCTCATGTATATTAGGATTTGTGCCAGAAAATACAAAATGAGGTTGGGCTTCCATGTCACAATAGAAGATATTTGATATTTGGCCTTCCATATACTGGAAACTTTCTAACTCAACCCTTCAGTTGCATTCTTGAGGCTATAAGAGAACAATTTTGAGCTATGGAAAAAGAGAGAGAAAGAATTCAACTTTGAGAGAAAAGTTACTCTGGAGGAATTACTTCATATTGAGTCTGCATCCCTTTGTCCCTCAAGTATGAACACAGTGTTCAGCCCCCAACCTATTCCCTTATTTTCAAGAGAATCTCTTTATCGCTTTGCTATGAGCTTGCCTTTGGTGGAGGATTGAAGTGGTGGAGACCCAGTTGGAAGGAACTTGGTTTCTTGGTTTCGAACCATGCCGACATGGAAGTCTATAATGTTGATACTTCTGTTGTTCAATTATTAATAGAAATACTCCTTTCCCATCCTATCGATATCTCGAAAATATATGATTATTATCCATGGGCATGTTTGTAATGTTTATTAACGGATTGTGCTATCTGATGTGATAACTCATTTTATATACTGTCGCTATATACTTGCATCGCTTGTTTGTTGAGAACTTCTTGTAGGTGTAAGGCTTTGGGTCAAAGTAATCAATGGTGGAACGACATAAAAYGATTGGATCAAGGTAGGCTTGTTCCTCGTATTGCACATTAGTTTATATAACACATGTTGGAATCGAGTTGATTTATSCAGTCATGCCTGTCTGTTGTGGTTTACCCTTGGCCATAGATAGTTTTTCCCTTGTAACATTGTCTGTGCCATAAGATCAATCGGTTTCTTCATGCATGTGGATTCTTCATGATTTGGTTTATTGAAGTAATTTCATTGCTTTCCCTTCTTATTCTTATTGGAATATGAAKATTCTTTGGAACTTGAAGAATCGTTAAAGGGTTTGGAATATCCCTCCTTCTCGTTTTGTTTCTCCTTTCCATTCTGTTTGGATGATCCTTTTCCATCATGCATGGTGAGTGCATGTTCTTTGGGATCCTTGATGAGGTCCATCTATATGATTTTTCTATGCTCTTGTGTGAGAGACTCAATGAATTGAGCCATCGTAGGAATTTTCCAATTTGTTCCAAAAAGACATCTGCCGAAATGGTAATTGGAGACATATACAATGTATTCTGGTCTTAGTTTGGCCAAGATTGTTAGAATAAGTTTTTTCTCTTATGTAGACTTGTCAATACCACATTCATCCAAGCTCAAAATCAGATATTTAAATCAGTAAAGAAATCTTGTATATTATCAAAACTTTTAGGGTCTAAGATATTTAACTCTACCTCAAGCATATGACCTCACATCTCATCTTTCTTTCCAAAGAGTCCTTCCAAGGTGGTCCAGATATTGTTTGGATTATTGAATGTAGCAACATGAAACCATATATCAGTGGATATTAACTCAAGAAGTAATCATGTGGCCTCATCCTTACGGTTCGCCCATCTGGTCTTCTCAAGCGCTGATGTAGGTTATGTTTCTATCGCCTTCATCAAATTATACAATATTTTTATTTTGAGTTGGAATGCGGCCTTCGACTTCCATTATAAATATTTTTATGGTGTGAGTATTATCACAAAACTTGATTGAATAAGTTTCATCACCTCCATCCTATTATTCATTCTGAAAAGATCCTAAAAATCTAGATCATGAATTATGAGATGTGACAGACAGTTCTATGGAAACTATAGATATGATAAAAAAAACTATGTCTCCTAAAATATGATGTGGGTTTTGTATATTTTTGGTGAACATAAGAATCCCTATCTTATACGTCTCTGGTAAAAATTTCACCCTGACCCAGATCATGGATTTCGAGATATGGATATTTTACTGCAGAAACCAAATTTTCTAGTGGGTTGCTGAATCGTACCACCCTAGACAAGGATAAAGTGTGAAGATGTTGAATCATCACACCCTAGTGAAGGAAACAGTGAAACAATTGTGAAAAATTGAATCACCGTACCCTGGATAAAGAACACATTGCGACGACGTCGCACATTGGCTGTGTATAGGTTGTGATCGTCGCACCCTTCAATAGGGATAGGCTGCAATGATTCCAATCGTTGCACCTTTCTATAGGGATAGGATGCGACAATGGTGGAAACTAGGTTTAATCAAATCCTCTTTCACTCTTCTCTGGATTTTTTGGTTTAATTCAAGAATCTCGGCTCTGATACCAAGTCAATGTTTCATGGAAACCTGCACAGGAGGCCTAGCTAAAGCATACACAAACAAAGTTTATCAAGAAAAGGAAGAGAGATAAACAATGAAGAATGAGAATCAATGTATATTATGATCTAATCAATGAGTGAGTGATCTTTACTCATATAGGAAATGACATGCTATAATTAGGAATGCATGCATAATAGTGATGGTATAAAATTAGAAAGTCTAAAATAGAACTAGTCAGTTAACTCCCACTGAACAAGTGTGCCGAAAATATAAATTTCTCCAACAACTCCAAGTTGGAGCTTGTAAATCAGGGGGTTGGAGTTGGAAAATAAAGGGAGTTGTAGCTTCATTTAGGTTGAAGCCTGTAAACAAGGGGTTGGAGACTATAAACAGGGGGTTAGATCCTCCTTCCAGTTGGTGTTGGAGAATTTTGGAAGTTGGTTCTTCCTATGAATTTAATCTTTTGATATATAAGAAAGAACCCTATGGTTTTTCTCCCATTTGGGTTTCCACATAAAATTTTGGTGTACTATGTATATGTGGTTATATGTTATGCATTATTGAATGGAATTATTCATGATATATTAAATGCAATTATAAGCGATAATAAGTTGATGATTACATGTTCTGATTAAAAGTGGAAAAAAGTGATCAACATTGATTCATCCCCCCCTCTCAATATTGGTGAATATTCCAACATGTATAGGAAAGCTTGAAAAATACAAGAAACCAACTTGAGTTGAGGAAGTCGTGAGCTTGATGCTATAAGGGCATTTGATAAACCTCAAAAGGACTTAGATAGGTGGGTGCAAGGAAATCCTCACCAGGAGTGGTGTGAACAAGAGTAACCTTCCCATACCAATATCCCCGATAACCTGAGAGAGATCCCCTGGTGGTATCATGGCTTGGCAGGGGAATTTCCTGGTGTCGAATTCATTGAGAAATTAGAGCTTATGGTTGGAGGAAAGGTGAACTCCCATAATTAATTGGATGGACATAGTTTGTAAAAATATATAATTAGTTATTATAATCTATGTGACCTGACTCAATTAAAAGGCTGGTGTCTGTGATTAGATTTATGAATAAGTTGTGTTATAAATATGTGTTCTTGATTAATGGTAATGATGCTTGTTTCACTGGAAATAATTGTATGTGAATGATTGTATATCTGCAATAATAGTGTAGGTCTTACACACCTTAATATGAATACCTTATATCGTTTTGAGATAAAGGAAGGGGATACTTGTATATGTTTTCCTATGCATAGTAATTACACATGTTGTAATGGGCTTCATGTGAAAAGGGAACTATTTCTATAAGCCAAGGAATAATTTATTAAATCATAGACATGTGTGTGGAAGGTCATTAAACGCTATATATTCTTTGTTCGGAGAAAGCAAGGTATGCAGGCTTCGAAGCAAAATAATGCAGTGTAAGGTTGTGGAACTGCTAGGTCCTCGATATAAACTAAAGTATGTGTAATATCTTGTTAAAATAGGGAGACTTGGTAGCCATTGGATCAGTGGGTAGGTTAAAGGACAATCTTAGATCACATAGGATTGTTGGGGAACCGGGGAAGGATATCGACTAGTTGGGATATCGGACCCCCAGAGCATTAGGAGACTCTTTGTAGTAAACCATATGGGACCCCAAATATCCTGATATCTCATGGGACAGGGTTCCATCCCCTGGTTCCACTCCTTCATCGTATGTATGTGAGAAGGGAAGATAGTCCTGAACCCTCCTTTAAATCATTAAGTTTACCATGAAAACCATAGAGAGATAGCTACCGTTTAATCAATGAGTGGAAGAGAAATTCCCATAAGATATATTAGGCACTTGGGAACTGGTGATAGGGTAATGGTCACATGGGATATTGAGTAATCTGGGTACCAGGATACCCCTCATGGTAACTATGTGAAACCCCTGATATACCAATACCTGGGAGTAGGGTTTTGACCCTTGGTTCCACCCCTATTCCTTTTTTGAATAAGAAATGAAAACATTTGGAAGGGATCTGGGGGAGATTAGATCTCCATTGTCGAACCTGGTGGGTCGATGCTCATTATATCAGGATATCAGACTCTCGAGATTTAACCAAGTCTCCCTTTTCTTTCGAAGGACCTGATACCCTGATACTCAATGAAACATGCCACAAGGTGGGTGGTCGACATGGTGCATGACAGTTGGTCTACATGTCATGACATGGGTGGTGCCATGTGTCCAATGAATTTTGGGTTTTGCGAAGAGATATATAATAAATTGAAGGATGTGATGATGTCAGCAGACACATGTCATGCCACATCTTGAGACATTTCATCAGCCATATGTTGACACTATATCAGTGCAGTCAGTTGGTGTTGTGATGTGTCATGTTGGTAACATGCCATGTCATGTCTATGTGTCTAGTGTGGACCCAAATGAGTGTAGAGGAATGGGTTTAATTTCTTTGAGCCTCATTCATTAGATTTATAGGCCGATATATCTCAGTCGTAGATCCTATGTGTTAATATCGGGAGGGAGCTTTGCACCATGGGTATACTGGGATATCAGAATCTTAGTCAATCAGGGACCTAGTTTGACAGGTTATGATATGATACCCAGTGCCCCAGTGGGACGACATCCTGATACCCCGATGGGGTAAGGTTCCTGAGTAATTTTCCAACCTTCCCTCATAAGCTTGGGTCGGGGAAAGATGAAATCACCCATCCAATGCATAAGTGGAAAGGTTTCAACACCTAGCTAGATGAGCCAACCCCTCCATGATTAAGTGTATACCACATCAATCCACTAGGGAGGTCCACGTGTTGAGTGGAGAGTATGCCATGTTTCATGGAAATTTTTCTTTTTGAGGGTGAATGAAATGATGTGTTATGAGTGACATGTGTCATGCTAGGTGGTTGGTTGTGATGGTGCCACATGCTAGTGGTGCCAGCTAGGCCATCGGATCAGGCATTGATGTTTGAGGGTGAAGTGAAGTGGGTTGGTGGGCCAGTGTCCTGATATCCATGTGTCCTTCCACAATCAAGATAAGTGATAAGGCGGGATCCCTCTCGTGATGACATCACTAGGACATGCATCATCATTATGTTGATTTTGAGGGGGTATTGTAAGGTTAGGTTAACTACAGGAAGAGGGGGTCGCAATCCACCCATGATCAAGAGGGTCATCAGAGCCTAAAATCAGGTTGATTTTTTCATCCCCTCCACCCTACATTAAAACTCAAACATGTGGGGGGGGGCATGATGGGAGGTAGACCATTGATCTATATTGTGGTCAATCTCCACCATCCATATCTTGACTCCAATGTTTTGAAGAATGAGGCATGGTTTCATCCATGTTGTTTGGTGCCACACAGACACACAAGTTAGGATGCCATGTTGCACTTGAAGTTGACATGTAGGACATGCTATTACCACTTCATATCAGTATGGTGACAAGGATGCCACATGATAGTAAGGTGGCCTTTGGCCAATGAAGTCCTGAAATTTTTAAAAGGACATAACGTTTGATCCAGAGCTCAGTTTTAAGAAAACTTATAGTAGCTGGAAATATCTCAATGAGAAGAAGATAATAGTTCCCTAGAAAGAGGCTTTGAAGTGATTAAGGAGAAGTGAAATTTTAATACTCCATTCCTTTAGAAGGTATTTAGGGGGTTGGGTTTCTTACAATACTACACCATTGGTTGGCGAAGTGGTTGGATTGATGTAATATGTGATCAATTCCACTCATCTTTTAGAGAGATGTGTCTACCATACATGTTTTCTTCACTACCAATTCATAACCTTCACCTCAAGTATGCTCCCTCCAATTGATAGGAGTGATTCCTTTCATTGGAATAGTCTTGTTGAGCCTCACCTTCCTTCTTCTACACCCTTCCAAATAAAGGTTGAATATAATTCAAAACCATCCATAAATGTATAGTATATGAAGGATCCTTTGCAGACATTTTATCCTCTTCAGCTTGGAAAGCTATCAATTCTCCCCAACTTGTGTCAGCTCCTGGTCAGCTACTGACTTTTGATAGAAGAGCTACTAAATATTTGGGAATTCTTCCTCAATCTCTTATCACATCATGTGGGAAGACTTCCATGGTCGATATGATTATGGTGAATGTCCCATTAGAATTCAGTATGCTTCTTGGTAATTATTATGTATATGTTATGAATTTTGTGGTGTCTACACTCTTTTGAGTGATGCATTTTCCTCATAATGGAAGCATTGTCACCATAGATAAACTTTAATCAGATAATCACCATCCTTATTCACCTTTATACAATCCTACCCCATTTTATGTTCCTAGTATTTAGGTGGAATCTACCCCACCACTGGTGAATTATGTGACATCATATCCTAAGTGTTAAGTTTATTATGAGGCAATTTTATGCCTATGTTTGCCTTCTTTGGACATGGTCCCAACAATTGATCATGGGATTCAATTAGTTTCTGTTGAAAATGGTTAGAAACTCCATCCTAATATGGAATATGATCGACCTACTCCTCTCATATGGATTGTTGACTTTCCATGTTTGCACGATTTCATCAATTTCAAGTGTTGGTGCACAGCAGGAATACTCGAGGTTCAACATTAATTCATCAAAAAAACCCTACAGATATCGTCCCTTTCGACATCACCCACAAGCAGGTGAAGTCTCACTCGAGGTACCTATGGGAACTAAAGGAACCAGATTTTCATAGTCACGAGGAGAAGGGAGGCATTCATCATATCCATTCAACTTAACATTCATTCATTATAGTTTATCTTATGTGTGTAAAACCATAACAACATAACAACATATAACATATATGTATTAACCATTCATGCATTACATGTGCACAATAAACATAACAGTAAACACACACATCAGATCATCACATAGAGACACCATCTTTTAACGTGGTTCACCCAATATGGGTTATGCCCACAACAATAGGATTCTTATACTATCATGCAATATCATCTCTTGCAAAAGGTGTGCACTGCGCTCATACATGATATCTTAGTTCTACCAAAAATTCCCTTTTTGTTCACACCTAAAGTGCCCTCTTAGCTTATTCTTGCATTGCAACTAGTTCTAACCCCTAGCCAATAGCCTACTTATGAACCCATTTTCTACCCAAAACCCTTACATACTTATACATTGACACTAGGGCTTAGCCCGTTACAAAATGGACCAAAACACTCAACTAAATTCTAACTATCTTCCGCCTTTGTGCGCACTGACCCCTAAAAATGGGATAACTACCTTCCTTTCTTCCATGCACATTTTTCCTTAGCAGACTTGTCACATAGTTTTCTCCTGCATGATTCCAAAAATTGGTACCAAAATGTCTTGCTCCAATAGGCCCCAAACACTCACTTGTGGCTTGTCCTAAGCCACTTCAGGCCTTCTTCAACGTCTTCATGAAATTTTGGAATGTATGTCTTGCATTCTCGAACTTTCCCTTTACTTCATGTCCCAATATCTCTTATGTAGTATGCGCGGTGGATGCTAACTTAAGGCGTTCTTCCTGAACAATGATTAAGTTAAATAAGCATGGAACTCMTTCAAGTGTTTTAACTTTCTCCTTCAGCCTGAGCAGATGGGTTTCTTGCTTCTCAAGTATCATAAATGTTGCAATACCAAGGTTCTTGCTGCCCATATCTCTCTGTACTCTTGTGGCTCTACTATAACTACCTGTGAATTTGGACTACATTTTGTGTGSATGTGCTTATCTAGTGTTAATTTTGGAAAMTTCTTCACATCCATCAAGTTGTGGTATGCATACTTCATATTTCCTATCTCACCCAACATATCTCCTTCGATGATTACCCTTGGTGGGATCTCTGGTTCGACAAGTTCATACTGAGACTCTTTTGGTAGCTTAACCTTCTTCACTAACAACTTCTTGGGTGGCACATAATCCATCAGAAAGTTATCCTAGCTTGGCCCTGACGTTGACACTCCTGGGGTTTCCTTGAATGTTGGTATCAATGCCTACATGGTATGTTATTTCTTCTACTATGTTGATGCTTATCCTATCTTCGATGGTGCCATTTCTCTTCTGAAACCAACTCATTTATGCAACTTACTTGCTCAACTCTTTCAAACTTGCTTGGCTCTTTCTAACTCACTTGACTCTTTCTAACTTGTTTAATTATTTATGTCTCTCTTATTTCTCGAACAATAATAACCTTTTCCTGTCAACTGTTGATCCGCTTTTAAATCCTTTTGCTAGTTGTTTCCACTCTTCTTCACACCCAATTCTGTAGTCTAATCAATTTTCATTCACATTCAATCCTTTCCCTAACACTTCATTAACTTTGTATCATCTGGTGGATCATACACTATATTTTCCATCCTATCAAAATCCTCTTTCTATTTTTATTTATGACTACGCGTCTCCACTACCTCGTCATCATGTTTTCTCTTTAATGCTTTCCCCATAATGTATGTTCTTTAATTATTTTTGTCCCTTGACCAAGTTTTGAGGAAATATTGGTCATGTTTTACCACTTTTGGGATTTTGATAGGCTGGTCGAATATGGAATTCCCAGGTGGAGCTGAGATCGTGGGATCTCACTTGTTTGGCGAGCTTGTGGACCCAGTGAAGGGTTTACTAGGGTTTATGTAATGGGTTAAGGGATGTCAACCCATGATTAGACCTTTTTGTAAATGTATAAATAAGTAGCTAGGTGATGTAAGAGGTCTGGTTGGCTATGTGCACAATATGTTGTAAGTGTTAATGTTGGCTTAGTGCAAGTGTTTGTAAGTTTATTTGTGCAAACAGATTGTGTAGAGTGAGGCTCTCTGCCTTGACCTAATTTTGGGAAGGAGGATCTAGCGCGCAGTGCATAGATCTCATGTCCTCTGTGGAGTTTGTCTCTATGGATTTGTGCACATGAGTGACTGAATGTAAGAATATTGAAGACTAATAAAGAAGAAGAAGAAGAAGTTGGTGGATGTAGCCCCACACTAGGGTGAACCATGTATATCCTATGTATTAATGAGCTTTGTGCGATGTGACTTATGTTGTTTATTTACTTAGTGTTGTTGTTATAATGTATGATGAATTCATCTGATGTTGTTTCTTAGTTATTAATGGTATTAAATAGAAATGAATGATAGATCTGAGCCAATGCTATGTGCTAAGTGATTGAAAGTGATTGATTTTATTGTTATTGTGATGATATGTAATTAGGGTTTAATTTGCGATGTGAATGAGACTCACAAACTAATGAATATTATTTTCTAAGTGCTCTGCTAAGTGTTGTAATCACAAATCTATCTCCCATCTTGGTTGTAGACACCTGAGTCCTACAACCCCCCCTGCCTCTACCTCGGGTGAGACTTCATCTCCTTCGCAGGTGTTGCTGAAAGGGTTGGTATTTAGGGTTTTGTTGGTGCATTGTTGAAGCTTTGAACCCTGGGTCTGCTCCTGTGCCAACAAATGGTTCCATTGTCGGGACCTGAAAATGTGATTTCTAGGAAATGAAGAAAAAATAAAACTATGTGTGAATATTTGATGTTGTAGTGCACAATATTCTAATTGAATTTTGAAGCTCTGTGCTAAGAAAGAAACCTGATCTAAAGAAAAAGAGGTAAATCTTTATGGTTTGATAAGAGTAAGATAAGTGGAATTTTTTTGTTTCGAAAATATGAATCTAGGTATGTTTGATAGATTTTTTCCTAGTCTAAATGGTAGGGCCCAGTTAGAAGAAATAATTGATCTAAATAGAGAAAGATATGTTATTCTTATGCATAGAAATAATTTTTGGACTAACAAGTGGATGAAGGAACCTAGAAAGAATTTTTGTAGATTGCAGGTACAACACTGTGATCCCAGTGCGTAGTAAAGGAAATGTTGGGGCTCATTTAAAAGAAAGAGAGGATTGACACTGTGTTATAACTGCAGAAGACCAGGACATATTGATAAGGAATTCCCTGCTACAGGTCCTATTTGTCTTTGTTGTAAAATTTTTGGTCATGAAGTTGAGGATTTCCCAAGGATGATTGCTAAAGTAGAACAAATGAATATGAGTCAAGAGAATAAAAGCATGTTAGAGAAATATTCAAAGAAATATCAGACTATGATAGTACAGTTAAAATAAGTAATGGATTATCATGGAGACATCAGTTTACCAGAGATCCTGAAAGAAAAACAACACATGGTTACAAGAATAGAAGACTTCGACATAGATTGTGTATTGGATGAAGAAACACACATGAATATTATGCCAGAAAGCACTTGGGAAATTTTGGGAAGGCTTGCTATGATACCTTCATTGGGAAAGATAGGATTTTTTAAAGGAAATATGATAACCCTATGTGGAAGAGTTACTAATATACCTATGATTTCTCATGAAACATCGACTGAAGAAGAATTTGAAGTCATTAAATTTGTTGAGAACAACGACCCTTTTCCACTTTTATTAGGAAAGACTTGGATTGAGAAGGATCAGATTAGAAGGAAAATAGAGGAAGAAGCTACAAAACAAAAAAATCAAGAACCAAGGGACTTCATAACCAGAAAAATAGAGCGAATAATAGAATAACAAGAGGATAAGTCGAAGCAACAAAGGGAAAGCGAATTAGTTGTCGAAGTTGAAAGAACATAGGAAGGCTTGAATAACCTGTCCATGTAGGAAAGAAGTATAGCCACCTCGGAAATAGTAAGAGAAGGGACATTAACCTCAGAATCTTTAAGAGCACATCAGTAGTGCTAAGTCCTTGCACCAGGAGAGAATAAGAGTACAAATGGGAAGAGGATTCTAGAAATTGTTAGACAAGCTCAAATCATAGGAAAGAAGGCCAAGAAGCTCAATGAGAAGAAATCTAAGATAGAAAGATTGCAGGAAGCTAGAGAGAATAGAATGAAGACTTCGTAGGAGGCAGATCTGCAGAACTTGAACCTCATTGGAATAGCAAAACCACACATAATGGGACCTCGCCACGGCAAAGATATATGACTGTTGGAGGCACCCCGACCATTATAATGACACCCCAGAACGTGTAGAAAATGCATTTATGAGCGAATGGACTATTGAGACCGTACCATAACGGACAGATTCACATTGATGGCCGCATTCCTTCCTGTTGGAGGAATCTATTATGATGCTTTCTTATTTAACCCATCGAACACTGTGTTGGGACCACTTTTTGCCACCCGTGATTATACAAGCTACCAGAGAATCGATTGTATATCACACTGTGATTTCTAGACCTCACAATCCATTGGATTACCTCGGTTATCCATTCGCCTACCCGATCCATTTGTCTACAAGTGTGGATGTCGGGTGAACCTAGCACATTAGAGATATATGTTAGGGAGATACTTACGAAGATAATGGTTGATAGACCATTTTATGTAGGAATACAGGCATCGTCAACTGGGGGACTGCAAGCATCCCCTTCGACTGGACGTCATTCTAGCCATGCTAACCCTGCGATTGAGAAGAGAAGTAAGCATTGCGATGATCTGGATAACGTGAAGCAGATCCCATTGGTCTTTCTAGATTACATACCACCTTTGGCTAGTGCAGTTAACCATGACAGCATCCCACATGATTTTGAGTATACATTGATCACTACATACATCCTGAAGGGGATATGTGTAGTTGGAACCCAGTTGGGACATATCCCATCTCTAAAGAACAACAACTTTAATCTTGGTGAAATAAATAACTATGCCATGCTCGCACCCCATAGGTATTTTATGAAGAYGACTAGGAAGAAGTCATGCATAATCTCCTAGCCGTGTATTAAGGAGTTGGCACAGTCCATGAAACTGAATKTAATGAAGATCCCTCACTTTGGCCGACATCCAGAGGTTAACGCTTGCGTTAAAATCCTCTTGTCATGCTATCATGGAGGATATATGTGGCTTGACAGGCCCATCATTRTGGATCCGGTGTTGATCCACCTRATCATAGGACTGAGCATCCAGGGACCAGACCCTCAAAAGTTCTACCCAGGGAAGAATTTAGATCGCTCCCTGGCACAGTGCATAAAAGAGGATTATGGCGATGTAGAAAATGGAAAGTGAAGCTACAAGGTAGCCTTAATCTAGGATGGCACAATGCGCCTCTCTTTCCAACTTGTAGCTGGAAATCTCATCAGAAAGAACCATCTGACACAGGTCACTGGGTTCGTAGTAGACCTCGTTGGGAAGTGCGTGGAGGGGATGCAAATGAAATGGGTGAGTAACCTCATCAACGAGCTCGAGAAATACTGTCGCGAAGCATAGGATCAGGGGTATGAATTCCATTTCAATTAGATAGTTGTATTAATCACATTTGTCGCTTGGCAGATGTCAGAAGGAGAGACATTTCTAGAAGTTGAGCCATCAGAGCCATTGGCCACAAGGTTCTACACCTTGTGGTATACGAACGACATGTCGAAGCAGTGGTAGTCGAATGCTGTGTTCCATGCCTACCACCAACAATTGAAGAATTCTATTGATGCATTCACATGCATGACCTAGAACATATTGTACCAGTACAGACCACTAGTGAAGTTCCAACCAAATCGTCACTTTATCTATATCACTACACGCAGGGATGAGAGCAAGGAGGAGTTACATTCCTATTACAAGTTGATCGACGAAGACATGGAGGAGATCACAAAAGAATGGATAGCGTATTTCCTTGTATCGGTTGAATATGGAGAGCTCTCCAATGAGGAAATCATAGGAATCCCCTTGGTCACTCGGGTTGAGCATGTTGGGCAAAGAAATGCAAAGAAAAAGAAGAAAAAGGTAGAAGTCCAGCATATATAAATTGATGAGGAGGACAATGCCTCTGCAGAATATGGATCTGGCTTGCCAGAAGGAGGAGGAGAATACCAAGGCAATGGACAAGGAGGAGGGGATGACGGAGAAATGCAAGAAGAAGGCAGAGATACACTATCAAAGGACCCCCCTACCGAGGTAGAAACATCAAAGAAAAGGAAGGTTTCCTCATAGAAACCTTCGGAAAGAAAGAATATGTGTGTCAGTAAGCCCAAGATGAAAGCCACACTCATAGAGGACGGTGTTTATCGAATCATCATAGCCATTGACGATGCTTCAGAGGATATCTTGCAGTGATATGGAGCAAAGTAGGAGACACTATATGAAAGAATCGAGAAGGAGATGAAGGAGATACAGTAAGCCATCCATTCGAGTTCTGTAGTACCTATTGTTCCTTCTTCATCAAAGATTGCAGAATTGGGGGATGAGCCCGCCCAATTACGAAGACTAGCATATGCAATAGAGGCTCGTCTTCAGTGAGTCCAAGAAGAAAAGGATCAGGATACAGAATTCTTGAAGCAATGAAAGGAGGAGGTCTTAGAGAAACTACAAGTTGCACAGTCCTACGTAACCACCTATGAGAAGGTGAAAGATGAAATTTGGGCAATGTTCAAGGAGGACAATACAAAGATACAAAAAGAAAAAGACCAGCTACTCGTAGAGAAGACTACGGTCAAAGAAGCGGTGACTAAAGCACTTTTCTCTATTTTGGGCATGGCACAAGAAGAATAAGAGTCAGTTGAGATTCAAGTGGGAAATCTCACTGAGGCCATTCAATAGCTTCAAGCATGAGTAACAATGTTGGAGCTTCAAGCAGTACCTAGCACTCTGTAGGAAGTGCACGACCAAAGGGAGGAAGCCACTAAAAGCACAGTTGGAAGGATCAAGGTCCTCACCTTAGAATGTAAGTAGTTGAGTGATTGAAGTGCGCAAACCTATGAATACCTCACAGAAGATCTAGAGCCGAGGAAAATGGAAGCATAGCTCCAAGAGGCGCAGCAACAAGCATCCACCGTGTAGGTACAGATGAAGCTACTCACTGCAATCGAGCGAATGAAGAGATCACAGGTGTAGCGCACAGTCGAGAAAAAAATTACTACCATCCAAAGTAGGGTCATGGAAGTTACACAAAGACTATAGTCAATGTAGGATGAAGCTTGCACGATTTTTGAAGATATTGAAGGACAAGGCTTGTAGTTAGACCAAGTGGTTACGACAGTGGAAAAGCACCTGGAAGGGCCTGTTATAGAGAAACTGATTCAAGAGTTCACCGAGCAGGAGGMTYTGGAAAAGAAGCAAKTCAAGGAAGCTCAAGCTAAGCTTGATGCCTTTAAAGGAGCATTTCCCAKATCTAAGTGACTCAGGACRAGTCACATGTGAGTGTTGGGGGCCTGTTGGCCCTTGACCAAGTTTTGAGGAAATATTGGTCGTGTTTGGCCAATTTTGGGACTTCAACAGGCTGGTCGAAGATGGAGCTCCTAGGCGGAGCTGAGATTGTAGGATATCACTTGTTTTKTGGGCTTGTGGACCCATCGAAGGGTTTACTAGGGTTTATGTAATGGTTTAATGGATGTCGACCCATGGGTTTACCCATGATTAGGCCTTTTTGTAAATGTCTAAATAAGTAGCTAAGAAATGTAAGAATTATGGTTATCTATGTGCACAATATGTTTTAAGTGTTAATGTTGGCTTAGTGAAAGTGGTTGTAAGTTTCTTTGTGCAAACAGACTATGTAGAGTGAGGCTTTGTGCCTTGACCTAATTTTGGGAAGGAGGATCTGGCGCACAAATATCTTGTCCTCTATGGAGTTTGGATCTATGGATTTGTGCACAAGAGCGACTGAATGTAAGAATATTGAAGACTAATAAATAAGAAGAAGAAGTTGGTGGACGTAGCCCCACACTAGGGTGAACCATGTATATCCTGTGTATTGATGAGCTTTGTGCGATGTGAATATGTTGGTTATATGCTTAGTGTTGTTGTTATAATGTATGATGAATGCATCTGATGTTGTTTCTTAGTGCTTAATGGTATTAAATATAAATGAATGTTAGATCCAAGCCAATGTTATGTGCTAAGTGATTGAAAGTGATTGATATTTATTGTTACTGTGTTGATCTATAATCAGGGTTTAATCTGCAATGTGAATGAGACTCATGAACTAATGCATATGTTTGTCTAAGTGCTCTGCTAAGTGTTGTAATCATAGATCTATGTCCCAGCATGGTTGTAGAGACCTGAGTCTCGCAACCCCCCCTGCCTCTACCTCAGGTGAGACTTCATCTGCTTCATAGGTTTTGTCGAAAGGAGCGATAGTTAGGGTTTTGTTGGTACATTGTTGAAGCGTTGAACCCTGGGTCTGCCCCTGTGCCAACAATTCTTTTCCTGCCTTCTGCGCAAAACTTTTGTCACAATTCAATCCTCCTTGCACACAATTCCTTTCTCTTTATACATCTTTGTGACATTTTTTTATTTACCTCCTTGCTAGTTTAATTATTTGAGAAATAACTTATGCATAAATTCAACCTTTTGTCTCTTAAATCAAACTCTTTTTATTTATTTTTGTTGGGCCAAAAAATTTTGGGGAACAACGTAGCAATTAATGAAGCAGTTAGAAAATGGACTAGAAAAGGAACGCACACCGAAAAGCAGGGAAAATCAGCGAGATGAAGAAGGAAAGTCAAAAGAAGGAAGAAGGATGTGGATCAACCGCGTGCATGAAGATAGAAAGTGGACAAACCTAAATCACCTAGGGCTAGTGGTTTAGGGTTTTGGTCATTGTTGTAACGGGTATCAACCCATTTTTGTAGTATAAATATGTATTGTGAGATCTGATGAGATCAAAGAATCATGCGAGGAAGAGTTATTGCTTGAGATATCTAGTTGTGGAGCTAGTTTTGGAGATGAGTCTATTTTTGAGAGAGAAATATGCATTGTAAATGAGGGTAAGGTCACAAGCTATGGAGCTTGGTGTGATCTTGTCAGTGTTAGGGTCCTAACCCGCATATAGGGAGAACAATATATTCATATGTAATAAAGGTCAATATTAATAAGGCCTTTCAATAAAATAGAATAAGGCGGATGTAAGAAGACCTAATAGAAGCTTTCACTTCTAGAAGGATATTCCTCTAGATGCTTCTCTTGATAGACATATTTAGTATAAATAAGGGTCGAGGGTATGAAAACCCTAGCTTGGAGATAATTGTAACAGAGCGTTGCTCGACTGGAGGTTTCCCCCTCGAAGAGGCCCGTGAACATTGCTTTCTGAATCAAAGTGCTATTTATGTTGTTGTTCTTATATCATTTCTATGTTATTGTGGAGATTATGCTGGTTATATTATTGTTATTCTACCATCTCTATCATTTTATTTCTATTCTGCATACTTTTTATATATAGTATATTACAAGTGGTATTAGAGCACTTTCCTTGGCAGAAATTGTGGGAATTTTTTTTCCAGGGTAGAGACGTATTCTGATGTCTTTAAGCCATAGAGATTTGCGATTACGCACATAAACCCGTGGTTGAGGGATTCATTCACGCAAGAAATACAATTGGTTCTTAAGCGCGCATATATTGGCCACCCTTGTAACCCTTGTTGGTACCCCTTCGAGTGGTAGCGCATTAGACAACACCTGCGTACGGATCGGCCTAGATTTCCTGAAGCCCTCTCTAGATAAACTGATCGATCTCCTAACTGTTATAGTGCCACCGAGAATGGCACTTGGGATGATACTCTCTAGTACCTGGGTAGTCGGGTAGTATGGTTAAGGGTACGATCTATCCTCCTTAGTTAGAGCCCTAAGATATTGGGCCGAGTACTATTGTTGGACCTCGCATGTATATCAGAGAGCTATAGCAGAGCAAACCCTTGTCTGTAGAACCATTGAATACCTAACCCTTGGGGGATAGAAACATAAACAAATTAAAACAGACAAGATTTGTTGTCATGCAACTATGTTAAGGTTGGAAAATCACTACACTTTTCTTATTGGTTAAGAATTTGAGGATTTCATCACTGCAGTATTCTTCAAACCGGAGTATAACTCCGCAGGTGTAAAAAAAATAAAGTCTGGAAATTTTTTCACCATTATTTGAGACCTATTCCATTGGATTCCTCTCTTTGCCCTTATCACATTCATCCATATCATTTTTCGGAAAAAAAAATTGACCCTACCCACCCCTTTTCAGTTCACCCATCTTGATGGCCCATACTTGTAGCCAAGACCTGGAAGCTTGCTTCAACACCTTGCAATCTGGTCTCCTCGAGACCCAAAAAGAAGTGAAACAACTCAGTGCCAATGTTGCCTCCATCAATACATCCATCAATACAACCATAAATACAACCATGCAGACCTCAATGGAGGAAGTCAAACAAGAATTGGCCACCCAGCTTGAATCTGTCTTTGCATCACTCTACATCAAACTGAAGATCCCTATAGATGACCCTTTCTCTGAGGCACCTCCAAATACTGAAGGTGAACATTCCTCCCATTCCCATTAATTTCAACACCATCACTTTCAACATGACCTATGCCTTCCGTAGGTGGATCTGACCAAATTTGATGGCTCAGACCCCACTGGTTGGGTAACCCAAATGGAACATTATTTCTCTTTATACAACATTATAGATGACTTGGCCAAACTCTAGTATGGTATTCTCCATCTAGGTCAAGAACGTTGGCAATGGTGTCAATGGAGAAAAACTTCCCGTCAAGGGTATATTGCTTGGACCCAATTTGTGGCTGAGATTTATGAATGCTTTGACACTGACACCAACCATTTGGTCCATTTGACAAATTTGAAACAATCAAGAGCAGTAGAAGACTTCATAGCTGCCTTTGAGCACTTGGATTTTTTAATAGAGGGCATGATTGATGCTTTCTTTTGAGAGCGTTTTATCAGTGGCCTCAAGGATGAGATTCAGGCCCATGTCCTCATGGCTTGACCTTTGAGTTGGGTGGAGGCTACTAAAAAGGATAAAGAAGCACAACAGGTTGTATCCTCTCAAAACCATAAACCCTCCTTTATCCCTCGCCCTAAACTCGTAAATCCCACTACTCCCTCYGTCCCATTAAATATCCAAAAAWTGACCAAGGAAGAAATAGTTGAATGCCAACTCAAAGGCCTTTGTTATAATTGTGATGAAAAATATTTCCCGTGCCACAAGTGTAAGRAACAAAATCTTTTTATGGCCATCTCTAAGGATATTTCGGAAGAGGATGTTGAAACTCCCCTTGTGTCTGACTCACCTGAAATCACTGACATAACCCCTCCCTCAGACCCTCCCGAAGTGGAACCTATCATTTCCCTCAATGCTCTCACTGGCTTCTCTGCCCCCCAAACCCTCAAGTTAATCAGTTACATCAAGCATCAGAAGGTCATCATTCTGGTTGATAGTGGAAGCATCCATAATTTTATTCATCGCCACATTGCCCAAGAAACTCATTGCTACATCCATGCCGTCAAAAATTTCCAAATCATGATTTCCAATGGTGGTTCCATGAAATGTGGAGGGCACTGTGAAAATGTGTGTCTCCAAATTGGTGACTACCACCTAAAATCTCATATGTTTGCTATCGACATGGGTGGTTGTAACATTGTGTTGGGTGCAGACTGGCTAAGGACTTTGGGTCCCATTCTCATGGATTTAAAGGAATTAACCATGCAATTCAACCAAGAAGGCCACCAATATAAATTCCAAGGCATCACTGTTTGTTCACCTAAGGTCATTAGTTCCCATCGCATGGAAAATCTGCTCAAAAAAGGTCATTCTGGTGTCATTGCCCAACTCCATTCCATATAAGCAACAGAGACACCCTCGGTGCCAGAATACCTCCAAACCCTCCTCTCTAAACATCAAATGATATTTTACACTCCCCAAGGACTCCCTCCTTCCTACAATGTTCATGATCATTCCATTCCCCTTGTACCCAGAAGCCTTCCTCCCAATATCCGTCTGTAACACCACCCCTTTTCACAAAAAAATGAAATTGAGAAAATGGTCCAGGAACTCCTTAATGGAGGCATTATCTTCCCTAGTACGAGCCCTTACTCTTATCCTGTAGTCATGGTCCTGAAGAAAGAAGGTTCTTGGAGAATGTGTCCTGACTTCCGTGCCCTCAACAAACTGACCATTAAAAACAAATTTCCCATTCCTGTCATTGATGACCTTCTGGATGAATTGAGTGGTGCCTAATTCTTTACTAAACTTGATCTTCGCTCAGGCTATCACCAGATACGTATGAAAGAGGTAGACATTCCCAAGACGACCTTTCAAACTCACGAGAGCCACTATGAGTTTTTTGTCATGCCCTTTGGCTTGTGTAATGCCCCCTCCACCTTCCAAATCCTCATGAATCATGTCTTTTGTCCCTTCTCTGTCATTTTTTCTTAGTTTTCTTTGATGATATCCTCATCTATAGAAAAACCTGGATAGACCATCTTACTCATGCAGATCGAGTTCTCCATCTACTCTCTCAACACCAAATTTTCCTAAAACAGTCTAAATGTGCTTTTGGTGCCTCAGAAGTAGAATACTTGGGTCATCTGGTTGGCAAGGATGGCATCAGGGTGGATCTGAAAAAGACTGAAGCTATGCAAGACTGGCTACACCCAAAGACTCTCAAAATGTTGTGTGGATTTCTGAGCTTAACAGGGTATTATCGCAAGTTTGTTAAGAATTATGGAAATATTGCAGCACCTCTCACTGCTCTCCTCAAAAAGAACTCTTTCACTTGGACTCCAGTCGTTGCTTAAGCTTTCCAAACCTTGAATATGGCCATGTGCACCACTCCAGTTCTAGCCCTTCTTGATTTCACAGAGACCTTTTTGTTGGAATGTGATGCCTCAGGGAAAGGAATCGGTGTTGTTCTTATGCAAGAGGGTTGACCTTTGGCCTTCACTAGAAAGAAACTATATGAAAGGAATCTAGAAAGAAAATGTTGGCTATTCTGCATGTCGTTGATCTATGGTTCCCTTATCTCTTGGGGCAACGTTTCCAAATTAAGACAGACCATCAAAGCCTTAAGTACTTTCTAGAACAATGCATTTCCTCCCCGGAGCAACAAAAATGGGTGACTAAGCTCTTTGGATATGATTATGAGATCATTTAAAATAAAGGCAAAGACAATGTGGTGGCGGATGCACTGTCCCAAAAATATGAAGAAGAAGGATCCCTTTTTTCTCTTTCCTTCATTGTACCAGATTGGCTCCAAGTTGTTCGCCTAGAATGGCTACAAGATCCAAAAAGTTCACATCTGATCCAGCAATTGTAGACCAATGCTCCAACTCCCCCAGGTTACTCTTGGCTCGAGGATGAGCTTCGATACAAAGGCCATTTGTATTTAAGTAAACAATCAAAGCTTAAATCCATGGTACTTTCTGAGCTTCATGCTACACCCACAGCGGGGCACTCTGGGTTCACCAAAACTTATGACAGGATCAAACGTTCTTTTTTCTGGGATGGTATGAAATAGGGCATCTGTAATTTTGTCACTAAATGTGATGTGTTTCAATGAAACAATGGAGAAACAGTCAAATATCTGGGCACACTACAACCGCTTCCGATTCCACCTGCTATTTGGAAGGATATCTCTATGGACTTTATTACCAGCTTACCCAAATCATGAAATAAATCAGTCATAATGGTGGTTGTGGATCGCCTTTCCAAGGATGCTCATTTCTGCACTCTTCAATACCCATTTACTGCATCCACGGTGGCTCAAATTTTCATGGACCAGGTCTTCAAGCTTCATGGCATGCCACACTCTATTGTTTCTAATCGTGACCCAACTTTCACAAGCAATTTTTGGCAAGAACTGTTCAATCTACAGGGCACCCAATTGCATCTCAGCACATCTTATCATCCCTAGACTGATGATCAAACAGAAGTTGTCAACAAGTGTTTGGAAACATATATGAGGTGTTTTGCCTTTGAAAAGAAAAATCAGTGGGCTCAATGGTTACCCCTAGCTGAATGGTGGTACAACACTTCCTACCATACAACTACACACATGACTCCTTTTGAAGCATTATATGGACAAAATCCACCTTCAGTTCTCTCATACTTATCGGGTACCTCGAAGGTCTAGGCAATTGACCAAACACTTACAGTTTGAGAGGATATTATTCATACCCTCAAGGAGAACTTGGTCATGGCAAAAAATCGCATGAAGCAACAAACATATCAAGGTCACTCTGAACATCAATTTGCATAAGGGGATCAGGTGTTTCTGCAACTGCAACCATACAAAAAAAATTCCGTCAAGGCTGAGCATTTTCAGAAGCTAGCACCCAAATTTTATGGTCCTTATATAGTTCTCAAGTGTGTGGGACAAGTTGCCTATCAGTTAGCTCTGCCCAATCTTTCGAAGCTACATCATGTTTTTTATGTTTCATGCTTAAAGAAGGTGATTGGAACTCAGTGCTAAATTCAAACCAACCTTCCTGAGTTAGCTGAAGAAGGATCCATTTGGATATAGCCAGAAGTAGTTTTGGACTAGCGTGAGTGTCGCCTGCGTCAGAGAACCCTCAAGGAAGTGCTAGTCCAGTGGAAAGATACAACTCCAGCAGATGCCACTTGAGAACCAGCTACCATTCTACAACAGTTTCCATATCTCAAGTCTTGAGGACAAGGTTGTTTTTAAGGGGGCGGACATGTTAGGGTCCTAACCCGCACATAGGTAGAGCAATATATTCATATGTAATAAAGGTCAATATTAATAAGGCCTTTCAATAAAATAGAATAAGGAAGATGTAAGAAGACCCAATAGAAGCTTCCACTTCTAGAAGGATCTTCCTCTAGATGCTTCTCTTGATAGACATATTTAGTATAAATAAGGGTCGAGGGTATGAAAACCCTAGCTTGGAGATTATTGTAACAGAGTGCTTCTCGACTGGAGGTTTCCCCCTCGAAGAGACCCGTGAACATTGCTTTCTGAATCAAAGTGTTGTTTCTGTTGTTGTTCTTATATCATTTATGTGTTGTTGTGGAGATTATGTTGGTTATATTATTGTTATTCTGCCATCTCTAGAATTTTATTTCTATTCTGCATACTTTTTATATCTGGTATATTACAGTCAGCCTTAGTATATTCACTTGTACTCATATGCAATGCACACAACACTATGAACTTTTGATGAAGAATAATAAAAGAGTGAAGAATGCCAGCTCTTTGTTGACGTATCCCAGGGGGTGAACCACAATAAACTTATGTCTATGTGTGCAATGCTTGTTTGATTTATTGATGTTTCTTCTCTGTGTTGAATGAATGACTTGATTAATAGTAAAATGCAATGCACATTAGAATGACAGGATTATTTACTGCAGAATGAATGTTGAGTGAATGCAATTGGTTATAGAATGGTAGATCTAGATATAATGATATGTTAGAATAATAGATATGTTGTATTTGAGGTAGAAAGAATGTATAACATGCCTACAGAATCCTCCCTTCCAATATAGCATACATTTGGGTCTTGCAGTCACCCATAAATCCATCTTGGGCGAGACTGCAATGTGCACTCTATGCGCAGTATTGCCTTATGGTCTCCAGAAGGGCCAATGGTTTGTAGGGTTTTGTTGGAAACCTATAATAGAACCTGGGTCATCACAAGAAACATCTAACAAATTTTTTTTCTACCAACTAGAACCAAAAAGAAAAAATTGGAGGGGACTTGTTGAGAAGGATAGTGAAGAGAATGAAGTATTAGAAGGGCATGTTTAGGTCATGGAATCCTACTAAGTAGGATATTAAAATATGGTTAGCAACAAAATGTAACACACCCGACCCCTAAAGTACCTTTTTAAGGGATGGGGCATCAAATTTTCACTTTTATCAATCATCTTGAATCCTATTCTCGATATCTCCATCACCATCTTCTCGTCAAGGCCTTTTTAATGACTATTACCATGCTCAAATCTGAGCTCTGGATTGGAAGTTATGCCCTTATGAAGTTCTTCAGGCATCATTGGTCAAAGGCCACATGGCACCCACATAGGTTCACTTCATTCGTCCCATCCCACCTAACATGGTATCAACTGAGGTCATCATCCTTTAGCGATGACATGGCCACTGGAGGGGTGGTTGCAAGGAATGTTCCCCGTGTCTTCATGATTACTGGGCCTTCGACCCTTCATCCTTCCCATCTAGGTCTGAAACACTCCTAGAGTCCTGAAGTCCTAGCGTTACCTAACACTTATGTATATATGGTGGAGATTAATCCACTACTACATTCAACGGATGAGATTCTCCCTCATTCAATGCCTAKCATTAAGGGATTTCGACGTTTGGTGATTTGGCATTGAACACCTTTTTCTCTACTCGCATATCCTMTGGAGTCTCGAAACCCCTGAATCCTACCACGTGGCTCCATCTCTTTAAAATTATCCAATACACCACCCCCAAACCTTCAAAGTTCTGAAACCCCAGACTCCCAAAGGGTCCACACTTACATGTGGTGGCGTGTTAAATACAGACRAAGGGGAAGGTAGGTCTGGGCCTTTGACCAATTAACCCTAGCATTCCAACATCCCATGTTCCACAAATTTCCAAAATCCCAGTGTCCTAGGTACTCCACCAGTGTTTAGGCCAAGCGAGAATATGTCAGTGGATGACATGTGGCAAAAGGAAGAGATGACACATGGCCCCATCAATGGGTGACATGTGTCGTGTTCCAGTTGGCATAGAAGGACTATAAAAGTTATGAATCAAGGTGACACATGGCATGTTGAACATGGGTCCATGTTACCCTAGGTGACGTCAGCATGCCACGTCACTCTAGACTAATAGCCTCTAGGAGTCTCTAGATTATCCTTCCTATGAAATCGGTCAGAGCTCCGAAGCTTGAACTTCCTCCAGCAACCTCCCAATAGTCCTTTTTTACCATGGTCTAGATAGGTCCACATAGATCCATATATATATGGCCTCCATCGCTTTGTGACTTCACCATTCAGGATCTTGGCTGTCTATTTTCATTTTTACTCTGGGAGTGGTCATCGTCTGGATGAACATGGTCTAGAGCCAATAGTCTAGAGGGATACCAATGCATC
>JASDQU010505786.1:15912-26077 GCA_032191745.1 Picea mariana | reverse complement strand
TTGCCAGTGAAACCATCTGGCCTAGATGCTATTGGAGAAGATCCTACAGATCTCTCATTTGTACTTCACCGTTTATGGATTTAATGAAGAGATTTGCTGGTTATTTCTATGTTTATCGATTTTGCTGCTAAATTTCTGTTTTATTGAATTCAGGATATTTCATACTCTCAGATACTGTCTGGAAATACCCCACCTATGACCAGGAAATGTATTCCATTGTACAAGCCTGTCGTTTTTATCGGACAAATCAATAAGTGTGGGCATAAACTAATCTCCCTAGTTTCACCCTGAAACTAAAACAAAAAAATACAACATACTAAACTTTCCTTAGATTTTAGATATCAAATAAGAAGAGGATCCAAAACATACCTTTTAAATGTTGTAGACCTGACTTTGCCAATGTGATCCCAGCTCCATCGTGAGGCTTATGGAGAATTATCTGCAAATAAACACAAGCCAACGAAGACAAGAATAACAGAGTCTATTCAATATGAAACTATGTACGTGATCAAGGAATCATACAATATGGAAAAGTAACGTTCATATAGGAAATAAAAGTATATCCGTATTAAAGAATGTGGAAGAAAGATACAACCATATGCCTTGATGTTGTTAGGTTCCTTCCAACAGTTCCTTGCTTCATACACACTTCTGCTCCACGGATTTTGAGACTGTAGATCTGATAGTCATTAAAAATATATCTTGAAAAAGAAAATCTCATAGCCACCATAAGCCCAAACTCTTGGATAGACTAATATCTCATTAACCATTATCGAAGTTTCTTCACAAAGCTCACCAAGCTCCAAAACAACTAACTCTCCCCATGAGAACTCCTCTCATTTTATAAGCTGAAAAGGATAGGGTGAGGAGGCTAGGATGATCCTATGAGATCAGAGATACGAATCAGATCCAAACCGATCGGAGGCCACCTCACCCTCGAAGCTTCTATTTTTCCTTCGTACGAAAAATCGTCGCACCCTTAACACTAAGAAAGATGCGATGACGCTGTAGGCTACTGTGGTGCAACATGAAACGATTTGGAATCGTCACACCCTTAGCACTGGGCAAGGTGCGATGATCCTTCTTAATAGGGTTTTTTAGAAAGGAAAAGATAATTTCATCTCTCTGGGAAAATGTATCTTCATTCTTCTTGAGGGATTGATGCCATTGATCCTTCTAAATACAAAGGATATGTTTACATCATTAACGGTCATAGGGGTGACGAAAATAATGTGTGACAGTGAGCCCCCAAAAGAATGAATTTATAATAGAGTGATAGCGGAAATACTTTGTCGAGTGTGTGTAGGGAACAAAGAACACATCGGTCAGAAACCTGCCAACAAACAAGGAAATACAATATAATAATATATCATCACTGAGGTAGGCATTTACATACTCAGAATACAAATGACTCAAAGCATAAATATCGACATGCAAAGATCCATGTCAAGTAAGATAGGTCATGGCCACCAAACATACACTGTGGATCCAAGCCAATATGACTCAAATCTGAACACAACCACCAACAATACACCGTGGATCTATTTGTTAAAGACTTAAATTTGAACATAGTCACGAGACATACACTGTGGATATATGCAACAATACAATCTGAATATACTCCCACTCAACCCGAATCTGTCAGAAAAGATTCAGGGTCTTCATCTCCACCACTCTATAGTACAAATCTAACCATGTGAATACATGTGTTGAAGTCGAACATGGTAGAAACCACTTGATTACCGGTCATTAATGAATACCGTTAAAAAGTGCGAGGGAAATCACCTTTTATGTAAATGAATCCCAAGGTACAATAGTACAATCCAACATGTGCAAATTTATGAGCTGAAGTCAAACACTTGACAAAATCTCCTGATAAGGGGTCAATAATGAAAACCCACTTTTGAAAGCGAGGAAACCTGCCATTGAGGCATGGAAGTTTCAAGGTACCAATTAGTTTCTAAGTCTAAGTCCTGGATAATGAGTTGAATTAGATAGGAAAAGAATCGTCACATGAGGGCCTTAATGTATCCCGCATCAATGACACGAAACGGGTAAAAAAAAGTGATTCAGTACTGACTCAGGGATGGCCGACGCAATAGAAGGCTTAAGGACTATAGAAATGGCCAATGCAATAGAAGGCTTAAGGATTGTAGAAATGACTGACGCAATAGAAGGATTTATGGGTTGAACTTTTCTTTGAACATATTGACGACACGACAATTGTTGTTACACATTATTTTGGTCACCCCGGTGATCGATTGACGACATGTGGATGACTCACTTTCATGTTCCCTAAAAACACTAAAAGAGACTTTCTCCATGAGAAAAGTGGTTAGTCTTTTCTTCCTTAAAACTATGTCAAAAGAGATCGTCACACCTTGCTCTATGCTTGGGGTGTGATGATGTTTGATCATTGCACACTGCACCAAATTTGGACTCTGGCGTTGTCCCAGGCTTCCTGTGCATAGGGTGAGACGATGCTTAAACAAGGGAAAAGTGAAATTCACGAAGGTTCTAGAAGGGAATCTTCTAGAAGATGAGGTAGCCTCCAATCGGTTTGGATCTTACTCTCTTATCTGATTTAGTGGGATCATCCTAATCTCCTCATCCATCCCTCTTTCACCCTATATAAAGAGGGATATCTTATTGAAAAGGCTAAGGGTTGCCTATGCATGAAGAATTATGTTATAGATTATACTGGAGATAGCTTTGATTTAGCTCTCTAAGTCAGGTCATGGATCTTCTTCATCAAGGCATTGGAACAAAGGTGTCTGTGTTGGAGAAAAGAGCCATTGGAAGGGACCTTGCAACATGAAGGCATGGGTTGTATTCTCCACTTTCCTTTAATATAATGCAACAATACATTTATTCCCTATAAAAGTGTCTTTACTTTTATTCTATAACTCCTTGATCTTATACATATAATTCATTGGAATATATATATCTTTGTTCTCTCTCTTTGTTGGTTTGTGCTTCTTAAACAGGTTCACCATCCCACAAATCCAAATATGGAGCGACAAGGAAGACACTAGCGAGGATCAAGAGTCATTTAAAAGGTATGCCATTTGTCCCTCTCTGAACTAGTTTATATGACAATGAAGTCTAAGGTGAAGCTTGTATTCTGCCTTGTTTTGTTCTAGCTTCCTGTTGAAGTTAGGGAGATTAGTTTGTGTCTGCACTTACCGATTTGTCTGATAAAAAAATTGGTGACCATACTAGGGACCAAATTCTTTTGGTTTTTTGCTTCTTATTTGCTTTTAGCCTGCCTTCTTTTGATCAATTTCATTCTCTGAGTTTGTGGGTGATCCATCTTGACTCCCTGGTTCTGAAAGTTCATTGAGAAACTTTGTCATTCTTTCAAATTTTCCTTATATTCAGACATCGTCGCACTGTGTCTTACTTTTGGCCTGCAATGATTCTTCATCGCCACACTCTGCTTATGTGAACCAGAGTGACGACGTCGCACTGTGTCTAGATTTCAGCCTACGGCGATCCTTCATCGTCGCACTGTACCCTTCTGCAGCCTGCAATGATTTCTGTAGGAATTGTTGGAAAGACATTCAACTTTGTTTTCTTTGCCCAGATTTGTCTTTACTGCTTGGGATGAACTTTTAGCATTGATGAATGATTGCTTTACATATTTTAAGACTGAATTTGATTGATTTTGAAGAATTGAGAGTCTTCTTCATAAGCTTTCGAATTTTTATCTTTTACTTCTTATTGCAAGGGTATAATCTCAAGGGTTTGTTCCTGGGTGCTTGCTTGATAAGTTGTTCTTGATATTTTTTGAGTTTTAGATTGATTTTAAGTTTTGGATTGTTGTTGATTAGGAAACAATTTTGTTTGCATTCGACAAATAGTTTTCTTATCTTTTCATTTTTTGCTTGCATTATGAGTTTGGTTTGGGAAATAGTGTTGAGAGTGCATTAGTATTCTTAGACCATTCTTTCTTTTTTGGATTATGTCTCTGTTCTGATTTGAAAAGGAAAGGGCTTAAGTTTATTCTTCTTTTAGTAGTCTTTGTAAGAAATATTTTCCATTCAAATATTTGTTGAAAGAGAAAATTGGAAGATTTAGTAACTTTGATTGTTTGGAATTCATATCATTCAAAGACTGAGAAATTGTGCTTTATAACTTTTGTATTCTGGAAAGAGAAACCTTCTCCCTGTTGTAATTAGAGTTCATCGAATGAAACAATTGCATATCATATATTTTTTCATTTTATTGGGTCAAGGTCAAATATATCATTAGTTTCATTTCTGTTTCCCTTTTGAGTAAGCAACAACCTTTAAAATACAACATAATTTTAAAATCTATTAGCAACTTTTATTTTCTAGAACTTTTATACACAAAATTTTATTCTAAGATGAGGTGGCCTCGATCGGTTTGGATCTTACTCGCTTCTCTAATTTAGTGGGATCATCCTAATCTCCTCATCCATCCCTCTTTCACCCTATATAAAGAGGGATCTCTTATTGAAAAGGCGAAGGCTTGCTTATGCATGAAGAATTCAACTATAGATTATACTGGAGATAGCTTTGCTTTAGCTCTCTAAGTCAGGTTGTGGATCTTCTTCATTGAGTTGTCCATATGCAGTTCTAAATTTTCTACCATGTCGGCCTTCCCTGAGTCAGTTCCGAATCACTTCATACCCTAATTTACTTCAAATATGGTACATATTTCGTGTCATTGATGGGGATACATTAAGGCCTTACTATGACGAGTCTTTTCTTGTCGACTTCAACTCATTATCCGGGAACAAGACTTAAAAATAATTTAGTACCTTGGAGCCTACATGCCTCAATGGCAGGTCTCTTCACTTTCAACAGTGGGTTCAAATCATTGGCCCCTGATTGGAAGATTTCATCGAGTGTTTGAATTCAACCCATTCATTCACACTGGAAGAAAGCTTCGTCATATTTGACGATAGGCACGCCACCATGACGAGTCATCAAATCCACCCATGTTTTCATATGTGGATATTGTGGAGAGGGTATGCCCCACTCCACCTGTATATGTAAGACATGGACCCTCTCCACTAAGAAGGATACTAAAATGGATCCATAACCAAACTGTTTCAACCGACCATTCCGACACTTTGTCAGTTGCTTCTTTATATTCTTCAAGAGACCCTCGCACCAATTAAAGACCTGGGGCTCCATACACTCTATGACATACTGAAAGTGGCTTCTCCCTGCCATCTGGGTGATAGTATAGAGGATGGTTCTCAATGCTAAATATTGAACATCCCTAATGGCAACCTTGCCACTATACTTTTCTGTACCTGGCACACAGTGTTGTGCAACATAAGAGTCCATGGGTTCTCCTCCACTCCTTCTTCCTGAGAGTGATACCCGAGAGCCTCAGCGAGATAACCCTGTCAGAAAGTAAATGTCATCTATCTCCAAGGTGAGTGTATGCACACCCATGTGAAAGGATTGTTCATTGACATCCCACATGTGGACTAGATACTCCATCGATCCCAGTTGGGCTCTCATGCCTTAAATTTTGAATACTTTTAGTAAACCACACTCCCAGAGTGCCATGACAGTTCCCGGGTCATTCCAAACAAAGTAGTCTTCTTCCTCATGCTCAAGTTCCCTCCACTCGAGCATTTTGACTGAGGAAAAATTGCCAAGCAACATCAAAAGATGATTAGATTAATAAAAAAACAAAACTTGGAAGTTTTCCTAACTCATTTTATTTTTTCAAAAATTGAGTTGCATCCTCGCAGGGGCTTGCTTTTACATAGAGTGACTTTGTTGCACCATGGCCATGTCCCCCCTACAATGATTTTGGATTGTCACAGTTCACGATAGCATGAGCGTGCGACGATCTCAAAGCGGAAGGACTCCCAAAAAATCGATCTTAACTCAAAAGTAGACCATTAAAAATGAAATTTTAAACCATGAAAAGAGAAATGGGCAAGATATTACCTTTTTGACGGAATCGGTTTGCGAAATGGTCCACCAGGTGCTTTGGAATCGACACTTGAAATTTGGAAGAAAATGAGGGTTTTGGGCATTATTTGGGTGAAATTGCAAAATGAAATGGTAAATGGGTTATTTTGACCTATTTTATTACTTTTTACCATTTTTTTTATTTCAAATTAAATTATTTTTTGAATATTTTACCTATGCCCTAAGTCTAATGAACTTTTTCAAAGTGTTTCTATTATATATTGAAATATCTAAGGACGAGACTTTGACATGGATCCTCCATTTTTGGTCGTTTTTGTGTGTTTTTCTTATGTACATATACTTTTAGGGTTTTTTAGGAAAAACTCCGAGCACAATCTTAATTCTTTCTCATGCTCGTGAAAACATGAGAATTAAATTGAGTAACCTTTTATCTCTTTTTCAAAATCACATTGGTAATACGAAAAACAAACCCTATGGAGTATCCTTTAGCTCTTTTCAAGCTCCCTAAACACGAAAAGATAGTTGAGCGACCTTGTTCTTTTCACGCTCGTAAAAGTATTGGAATAAAATGTCTGATGAGAGGTATATTATCTGTTTTTCGGTCTCGTCAGACTAACTTACGAAAAAGGAAATTTTTGGAGTTTTCTTTAAGTGTTTTTCAAACTTTCTAAACATGAAAAACGCTTGATTTTTCTTTCTTTGGACTCATAAAACAAGCATCGAAAGGCCCATATGGGACCGAGCCACTCCTTCCTAGGGTTCATTAAAAATACTCCGAGGGACTCATCTGAAGGATGAGCTTACATTACAAGCATATGTTATCCTCCTCAAGCTTGCGTAAAAATAAAGAGGTACTCGCCAGAAATGGTGGGGAAAAATTGGGAAAGAAATGTGTATCTATATCTGTGTTAGTGGCAGTAAATTGCTCTTGAACATGACACCCCCATTCATCACTATATCCGGGTTGGGAAATCCATTGGTCTCTTGTTTGACTATCTATAGGTTCATATGTTGGGTCCTCCTTGAGTCAATGATGCCAAGACAATTGTTGTGTCGTTCATATGTTCAAGAGAAGTCCAACCTAAACAAGCCTTCTATCGAGTTGGCCATCTACAGTTCTAAATTTTCTACCATGTCGACCTACCTTGAGTCAGTTCAAAATCACTTCATACTCTGATTTTATTCAAATATGTTACATATTTCGTGTCATTGATGGGGGACACATTAAGGCCCTCCTATGACGAGTCTTTTCCTGCCAACTTCAACTCATTATCTAGGAACAAGACTTAGAAATCATTTAGTACCTTGGAGCCTGCATGCCTCAATGACAGGTCACTTCGCTTTCAACAGTGGGTTCACATCATTTTCCCATGATTGGAATATTTGATTGAGTGTTCGACTTCAACCCATTCATTCAAACTTGTTGGATTTTACTAGAGTGCCTTGGGAGTCATTGACATCAATGGTGTTTTCCCTCGCACTTGTTAATGATTTTCGTTAATGATCGGTAATCAAATGGTTTCTACCATGTTCAACTTCGACACTTGTAATCACATTACCAGATTTTTACTTAGGGACGATGGAAATGAAGACCCTGGATCTCACCATATCGGTCCAGGTTGTGATAGAGTATTCATAAGTTTGTATTGACACATAGATCCACTGTGTATGTCTCGTGGCTATGTCTAAATTTGAATTCTGTAAGAGAATAGATCCACAGTGTATTTCTTGTGGCTATGCTGAATCATGATGACATGGATCCAAAGTGTATGTTTAGTGGCCATTGAATCACTTGACACTTATGATTAGAGTCACCTATATTCTGAGTATGGAAATTCCTACCTCATAAGATGGTATATTATTATGCAGATGCTTGATTGTTTGCAGGTTCTCGACCGATGCACTCCTTGTTTTCGACACACACATTCTACAAAGTATTTTAGCTATCACAGGTTACAACTTCATACTTTGGGGGAATTATGTTACACATTATTTTAGTCACCCTAGTGATCAAATGATGACATGTTCATGACTCACTTCCATGTTCCCTGAAAACACTAAAAGAGACTTTCTTCATGAGAAAAGTGGTTTACCTTTTCTTCCTTAAAAACTACGTCAAAAGAGATCGTCGCACCCTACTCTACGCTTGGGGTGAGACGATGCTTGATCATCACTCACTGCACCTAAGTTGGACTGTGGAGTCATCACAGGCTTCCTGTGCATAGGGTGCGAAGATGCTTAAACAAGGGAAAAGTGAAATTCACGAAGGTTCTAGAAGGGAATCTCCTAGAAGATGAGGTGGCCTCTGATCAATTTGGATCTTACTCGCTTCTCCAATTTAGTGGGATCATCCTAAGCTCCTCAGCCATCCCTCTTTCACCCTAGATAAAGAGGGATCTCTTATTGAAAAGGATAAGGCTTGCTTATGCATGAGGAATTCTGCTATAAATTATACTAGAGATAGCTTTACTTTAGCTCTCTAAGTCGGGTTGTGGATCTTCTTCATCAAAGGCATTGGAGCAAAGGTGTGTGTGTGTTGGAACAAAGAGCCATTGGAAGGGACCTTGCAAAGTCAAGGCATGGGTTGTATTCTCTACTTTCCTTTGATATAATGAAACAATACATTTCTTCCCTATAAAAGTGTCTTTACTTTTATTGTATAACTCCTTGATATTATACATAGAATTCATTGGAATATATATATATATCTTTTATTCTCTCTCTTTGTTGGTTTGTGCTTCTTAAACAGGTTCACCATCCCACAAATCCAAATATGGAGCGACAACGATGACACTAGTGAGGATCAAGCACCATTTAAAAGGTATGTCATTTGTCCCTCTCTCAACTAATTTATATTTCAATGAAGTCTAAGGTGAAGTTTGTATTCTGCCTTTTTTTTGTTCTAGCTTCCTATTGAAGTTAGAGAGATTAGTTTGTGTCCGCACTTACTGATTTGTCTGATAACAAATGTCTTGGAAACACTAACTCAAAAACAGGGATCACATTGTAATCTTATAAAGGAGTATGATCGAGTGACAAGAAAATTTTCCAACCTAGAGACAAAGTGAGTGAAAGAGTGTCATGTTCAAAAGCGACTCTTCCATAGAATACAGCTTTAGACACATTTCTTTCCCAATTTTCCGCCACCATTTCTGGCGAGTACCTCTTTATTTTTACAAAAGCTTGAGAAGGATAACATCTGCTTGAAATGTAAGATTATACTTCAGATGAGTCCCTCAGAGTATGTTTAACGAACCCTAGGAAGGAATGGTTCGGTCCCATATGGGACTTTCAATGTTCGTTTTACGAGTCCAAAGAAAAAAAACTCACTGTTTTTTCATATTTAGAGAGTCTGAAAAACACTTAAAGGAAACTCCAAAATGTCTATTTTCGTAAAGTAGTTTGATGACACTGAAAAAGTGATAATATATTGCTCAACATATGTTTTCTTCAAATACTTTAACGAGCGTGAAATGAACAAGATCACTCTACAATCTTTTCACGTTTAGAGAGTCTGAAAAGAGCTTAAAGGGAACTCCAGGGTTTCCTTTTTCCTATAACCTTTACGAGTCCGAAAAAGTGATAAAATTTTACTCGGTTACATTCTCAGGTATTTACGAGCACAAGAAAGAACAAATACCAAGCTCATGATTGTTTTCATTTTTACGCAAGCTTAAAACAAAACAAAACTATGCTTGGGATAGATTTTATTTTTACGCAAGCTTAAAACTAAATAAAACTATGCTTGGACCTGGTTTCATTTTTACTCAATCTTAAACAAAAGGAAACTATGCTTGGACTTCCCAACGCATAATCCAGGGATGGTTGGTACTTATCCCCCAGCTCAAGACGCTAGCTACTTAAATTCAACACGAAGTCAGAGGCTGTAAGCATTTCCCCCCAAGATTCATTTCGTCCAACAACACAGGTGGATGAAATGAAGCTTCAAACACTATATGTAACAAAAGTACTTGACTCAAACCAAGAGGGGAAAAAATATTTCATTTTTTATCAAGATTGACACAGGAACATGAACTATGCTCAAGAATTCAGGTTCAATCCCTAGACCTCTGTTTCATTTTTTAACGAACTTTACATAGAATAAAAAACTATACTCGTAACCTCTGTTTCATTTTTTAATGAGGTTTCTATAGATGTAAAAACTATCATCGTAGCTGGTTTCATTTTTTAACGAGCTTGAAATCAGAAAACCATTCTCAAAAATCTCTTCTTGATCATGG
>JASDQU010505785.1:46126-66122 GCA_032191745.1 Picea mariana | reverse complement strand
TAGCACCTGTATATGGCAATAGTAAAACATCCTGTCATCAATCATGACGCATCATCATCAAGGTTAAGTGGTTCATCATCATAAAAATCCAGATCACTTGCGAGCAAGTGTCCTCAAAGAATAAGTTTTGTCAGTGCGCCAGAGAGGGATGTTACACAAAATCGAATCGAGAGGCAACATCGGAAGTGGAAGCAGCTGAAATATCGGTATCCATGTTGGCAGGAGTGTAGATGAGTAACTACAACCACAATAGCATCAGTAGGAGTAGTAGCAGCTAGAGTAGTGGAAACCAGAGAGTGGTGGTGACTGGAGTAGCGACAAAAAGAGTAGCGACGACTGGAGTAGCAACACCTCGGAGTAATGACATCTAGTACAATGACAATTTTAAAGTAACAACACCTGGAGTAGCAACGACTGGAGAAGATGAAACTGGAGTAGCAGAAACTGGAGTAGCGGAAATAGGAGTAGCAACAACTCGTACAATGACAATTTTGAGGTAACAACACCTGGAGTAGCAGCAACTGGAGTAGTGGAAATAGGAGTATTGACAGCTTGGAGTAATGACATTGGGCACATCGACATTTTATTTTTTGAAATAACAACACCCGGAGTAGTGACAACTGGAGTAGAAGCAACAGGAGTAGCGATAGCTTGGAGTAATGGCATCAGACAGATTGGAAATTTTTTCTTTTGAAATAATGACATCCGGAGTAGTAGCGATTGGAGTAGCAGTAGCTCAGAGTAGCAACAACTGGAGTAGCAGTAGCTTGGAGTAGCGACAATTGGAGTAGCGGCCGCTGTAGAAGCTGTGTAACTTTTTAAAATTCCAGAGATGCCTTCGCCGATTTCAACTGTCAAAAGGTACCTGCAACACAAATTTAATAGAAAAGTATTTATTTTTTTATTTTTTATATTATTCAAGATGAGGGGGCAGAGGGAGGATCCTCTATACTAACAATTTCCAAATCAGTTTGATCAGAAAGTCGTTTGAAAAAGGAGGCTTTAGAAGCTGGTTTATGATATATTCTAAGGTGGTTTCCATTTTCTATCAGGGGAGTACGTGCCTTGTCTATTGTTACCAGTCTAACAGTCCCATTGTCAAATACCTTGTCAAATTTGTATGGACCCATCCACCTTGAGCAGAGTTTTCCCTTGAAATCCTTGAATCGGGAATAATAGAGTAATGCCCAATCCCCTTTTTGAAATTTATTCTTCTTGATAAACCTGTTGTGCCATCTAGCATGTTGTTCCTGGATTGTAGCAGTATTCTGGACAACCACTAATCAAATTTCATCTAGCTCGTTTAACTGCTCCAGACAATGTTTTTGGGCTTCTGAAAGATCCAAACCTACTTCTAGGGTTGTTCTAAGTGTTTTAATTTTGAACTCTATGGGAAACAAAGGATATTTTTTGTAGACAAGCTCATATGGATAAAATATCGTTGTATTCCACCAAGTTTTCCTATATCCCCACAGTGCTTCAGACAACTTTTCCGCCCAATCTCGACGATGTCTTGCTACAGTTTTTGTGAGGATATTTTCCAGTACCTTATTTGTGCTCTCGACTTGACCATTTTCCTGGGGATGATATGGAGTTGTTATCCTGTGCTTGATCCTGTATTTCTTCATTAACCCTGCTATCAAATGTGATGTGAACTATGCTCCTCCATCTAAGACTATATCTCTAGGGGCTCCATATCGAGCAAAAAATTCTTCGAACATGAAGTTTGAAACAACCTGTGCGGTTGCTTTTACAACTGCCTTCGTCTCAACCCACTTTGTTACATAATCCATGCACACCAGAATATGGACTTTATATTGTGAGGGGGGATTGAATGGTGCCACGAAATCAATGGCCAATTTTTCAAAGGGCTTAAGGGATACCTGGGTGTTCAAGGGAATTTCATCTGCTTTACCAGGCTTCCCCATTCATTGGAAGCTATCACACCCTCGGACATACTTCGTTGAATCTTGAAAAATGGTGGGCCAGTGATACGCCATTTGTATCACTTTCTGACCTGTTCGTTTATCCGCAAAATGGCCTCCACATGGACCATCATGAGTAGCCTTCAAGACATCATAAATACCATCTTCTCCTATGTAGCATTGTATTTGTTGGTCAGGCCCAGTGTAAAAGAGGAATCCCTCAATCCATGTGTAACGAGCACTATGATGGATGATATTCTGCCATTCCCTGTAAGGGAAATGTTGAGGCACATTTCCTGTAGCAAGATAGTTAGCAATATTTGCATACCATGGAAGTTGAGTAGAAATTGCAAAAAGGTGTTCATCTGGAAAACTATCTTCTACATGTTCCCCTTGTGTATCATTTTCTAATCTAGACAAGAAATCTGCAACTACATTATCCTTCCTAGGGTGATCCATGATGGTGATATCAAATTCTTGCAGTAATAATAACCATCTTGTGATCCAACCCGAGATTACAGGTTTGTTCATGAGATACTTGATGGCTGCATGATCCATGTGCACAAAAGTGGGATAACCTATAATATAGTGTCAGAATTTATTAATGGCATAGATGAATGCTAAGAATTCCTTTTCTGTTAGCATATAGTTTAGTTCAGCTGGAGTTAAGTTCTTGTTGATGTAGTATATTGTGTATGGTTTCTTGTCCTCCTGCTATCCCAAAACAACTCCCACTGCCATGTGAGAAGCGTTGGCTGAAATATGAAATGAAAGCTTCCAATCTAGTCGTTGAAGTATTGGAGCCTTACAGACCAATTCTTTTATTTGTCCAAACGCGGTCTCACATTCATCTGTCCACACGCATTCTACATCTTTGGTTATTAACTGAAAAAGAGGGTGTGATATTTTAGAAAATTTTTCTATGAAACATCTGTAATAGCCTACGTAACGAATGAAACTGCGTACATGTGTTGGTGTTTTAGGTGTAGGAAAATGAAGTATTATCTCTACCTTGGCAAGATCAACTTCGATCCTTCATGTTGAAAGTAAGTGTCCCAACACAACCCCTTCTTTCATGAGCCTGTGGCACTTTTCCATGCTAAGTGAAACATGCATTTGTTTGCATCTTTTAATTACTTTCTCTAGATTTTCCAAGGCTTCTTCGAAGGAATCCCCATAATGAGTAAATTCATCCATGTAGATTTCAACACTGTCATTGACTAAATTAGAGAAGATCCCCAGTATTTACCTTTGGAAAGTACCAGGTGCGTTACAAAGGCTGAATGGAAGAAATCTGTATGCAAAGGTCCCCCAGGGGCTCGTGAAAGTGGTCTTGTCCTGGTCCTCAGGATCTATCTAGATCTGATTATACCTGGTAAACCCATCCAGGAAGGAGAAAAATCTCTTCCCGGCTAATGTGTCAAGGACTTGGTCAATAAAGGGAAGAGGGAAATGGTCTTTTTGAGTTTCTTTATTCAATTCCTAATAATCGACACAAATCCTTCACTTGCCATTCTTCTTAGGAATAATGACTAGTGGGGATACCCATTGACTATCCGATATTGGGTGATGAATCCCACATCTAATAATTTCTGCAGCTCATCTTTGACAATCTGTTTCAAAGTGGGATTCATTCTCCTCTGTGGTTGTCTAATGGGCCGACATCCCTCTTGAATGCATATGTGATGGATACATAAATCAACGAGAATTCCTTTCATACCTGTATATTCCCATGTGAAGTCCTCTTTCTGTTCTCGAAGAATTTTAAGTAATTTCTCAGACTGTGTGGGTGAGAGGTCGGGATTGACATTCAATGTCTTTCTTGGTTCAATTTCAATAGGGAAACTACTATGTGGTGCAATTGGGATAGTATCGATCTTAGTTTCATATTCAAGAGTTCCCTCTTTATTATAGTTCATAACTAATTCAAGAAATGACTGGGTAAGATTGAGAACGGAGTTAGAGTCACTGATGAAGGTGTTGATGGTATCATCCTCTGTCTCATTCTTAAAACAAAGAGCCTCACTAATGGTAAGGATTGGTCTTATCTCCTCATCAATCTCCAACCCTTTTATAGGTGAGTATTTCTGTAATAGGGTGAGTCCAGGTCATTTTGATGAACGTGGTTCTGGAGGGGGGTACATAATAAGGTTCTTAGTATCCCCTCCATTAGATATCACCATATTTTCTGACCGACAACCAATATAGGCATCTGTTGTTGCAAGTCAAGGTCTTCCAAGGATCAAAGGATGCCCTCCAAATGGATATTGTGTTTGTAAAACTAGGAGATTAACAGGGCACTGCCATGAATCTACCAAAATGGTTATGTCTTCCAATTTTCCTATTGGTTTAACAGTAGACCGATTTTCCAATTCCATAATGGTAGGTGTGGGTTTGAAATCATATATACCAAGGATGGCGATAGTTGTGGAAGTTATAACATTGATTGTAGCTCCCAAATATACTAATAAATTTGGAATGTTAGCCCCATTTATATGTACAATTAGAATAGGGTTCCCTGGGTCTCCATATTTAACAGGTATACACTTTCCTAACATAATGTCTAACAATTTCCCCATGACATGGATAGCAAGTGGATCCTTAGGCTTCCTTCCAGGTTTCTTATAACAATGTTCCCTAATTGTTTTCGCATAAATTGGCATGTCTCTCATTTCTTGGAGTAAGGGAATTCTAACAAATAAATTTTGTAGATCTCCCAAGAAGTCAAATTCAGGATGAGGATGTTGTTTTTCTAGAGATGGTCTTTCTAGGTAGGGGGGATTATTGTGATGTTCCTTAGTGACAGGTTTTTGAGGAGGAAATTGATGGTTCATAGGTTTTTTAAGTTTCCTATCTTCCTTATCAGGTTCTGACTCTGGAAATTCATTATCAATTTGCTCAATAATTATTGGTGAAATCTTCGCATTCACTACCTTACCCGATATAAGATTTAGTTCATTACATCCCAGGGTATAAATTGCATAAGAAGGGATTTTGAGTGTCTCAACCTACTGAGTTCCTTTATTATTTGGATTGGGGTTGTATTGGACAGGCATTTGTTTTCGAAGAGTAGGGTTATTAGCAGAAACACTAGGGGGCAGCTGTAATTGTTGTTGTTGTTGGAACTGTCATGGTGGCATAATCTAAGGAGGTTGATTCTTGTTTATTTGATTAGGGCCACACCAGTTCTTGGACCATGCGTTAGTTGAATTATTCTATGGGGGGCATGGTTTCCAAGAAGTGGGATATTGGTATTGATAATTTTGTGCCCATGATGGTGAAAAAGGCATGGTTTGAGATCCGAAGTTTGAAGTATTGAAATACTGAGAGAATTCTTGAGGCATACCTTGATTTATGTTTTGTAGTTGTGGCTGACATCGATTCTTTGGTCCCATAAAGTAGATATGATCCTTTTCTTTGTCTTCTACCTAAAAGATCGCCTTTAATCCTGGAAAACAAGGACATTCACTAATCTCATGTTTCTGCTCACATATAGCACAAATAGTGTTTAGTGGACATTCATGTTGTGAATGTTCCTTTCTGCACCTAGGAAAAAATACTGCCATGGATTTTTATGACTCAATCTACTTTTGTTTTTCTTGTAGAAGGTCCATTTGTGAGGTTATGGTGTTCAAAATGTCAGTCCTCAAATCCCCCAGCAGGTTCTCAAGTTCTATCTTTGTGACCCCACTGTCGGATGGTTTAGTAATTTGAGTTCCCTGCTTCTATCTGGCTGCTCCTCGTGAACATTGGATGCATAATTCACAGATTGTGTCAAATTCTGACTTTGATATGTCCACTTTTCCTACCATATTCAATAGTTCCAAGGAATATTCCCTTAATGCTCAGAGAAATATTATTTTAAAGATATCCTTGTCTAGATCACTGTCCCCTGATCTTTGCAGACTATAATTAAAGTGTTCCAAAAAATCTTCCATGTTCTCATCCTCCTTCTACATTATTTTAAATATCTCCTCCTTTACATCTCGAGATTTGCAATAATCTTGGTACTTGTCAAGTAAGGTGGTTTTCATTTCTTCCCGGGTAGTGATAGTTTTTCCACCTAAGCCCATGAACCATCTCAGGGTTGTTCCTTTTAAAGTAGCAGGAAACATTTTTAGCTTCTGAGCATCAGATATATAATCATACCCACGACAGATAATGTCAAATTCGAATAGAAATGTGTCTGGGTCTTCAGTAGAGAATCCATGAAAATTAGGTAATGTAGAGAATGGGATAGATTTTATGGGAGCCTCCCCTGTGATATCCCCAATTGGAAATTCAAGTGATGAGTTAGCCATACTTTTGTACTTACATTGATTTTTTGCAGAATTCCCACTCGGCGTTTGAGTCTGTTTATCTATACTCCCTTGTCCCTCGTTGTGCAAGTGTTCCTCAAGGTTGTCCTGGTGGGAGGATTCCCCAAAGTCTTCTTCTATTTGAATAGTGTTTCCTTGACCCAGGGGTGAATTAGATTCCCAAAATATCCCCCTCGAGTTTGTAGCACTTCCTTGGTCCCGACGTGAAACAAATTCTTCTTCTAACCCTAGGGTGTATTCCTCCCTTGTCTTCTTACTTGCCACCTCTTCTTCTTTGAATCCCGACTCTGTTGTTGAGGAGGGTTTAGGTTGATTTACTGATTTTCCCCCGGATCTAAGCCAATATCCTCCCCTACCATTGATTTGATATGGTGTACTTGATCTGTTCTGAGGTGGCTAGTTTGATTTGACTTTTGCAATTTTTTCACAGACGAAATTTTCTATGCCCTGATATTTACCCCTTCCTCTTGGAGGTCTTCCTCCCCCATGGTTTCTTCCTCTACCCTAATCACTCATACAAATGGTGGAAAGGAAAGCATTCAATTATAAGAGGGTTCTATTTAATTTCTTAGGACCTGAGGTAGGGTATAAATTTCCCTCCTCAAGATGAGAGAGTGCCCCCTAAAACAGAAATAAGAAAGAAAAAATAAAAAATTAACCCTAAGAACAGAAAAATGAAAGAAAATTAAATGCCCAAGACCTAGAGCAGGAAAGTAAGACGTTCCTTCCTAAGATGAGGGATTGATCCTATGATCAATATGGATCAAATTTTTTTCCTTTGGAACCTCCCCAACAATGACACCAACATGTTGGGGTCGAGTATATGGTCTAGATTTACCACCTAATACATTTAATTTGTCAACCCAGGGGCCTGAATGTTTTACAGGCTACCATTCATTGTATGTGTAGATTGTTCTTCTTTCAATATTGATCATGCAAGTAAACAATCATTGCAGCAAAATAAAGAATAGAAACTAGATTACTGGTGTTGAAATATAAATAACTGTAACATTCAAATAAAACAGGAAAACTGTAAATGAAGCAGAACACACAGGTCTAACATATTCCACACAAAACCATAACAAAACTATATCATAGGCCGACAACACCTGACCATAAGAGCAGGCCCAACTCCTTGATCAAGGCTACGGTGATTAACTACCACAAAAACTCAGAAACTTAGAAGAAAATCGATTTTCATTAAACAAAACTGGATTACATAAGTTGCAGCCTTGATACAGGATAACTTTTAGCTAGCTGACTGATTGGCTAATCCTTCTCTATCTCTGTTTAGACTTTTATACAATTTGTGGACCACAGAGCCTCACAAGATTAGGGTAACAATTGTTCCCAAAAATACACAAAGGCTGAATCGATTAACATAACCTAATGTTGGACCATGGAACATGTCCTCTTTTGCACCTTCAACCTGCAGACTGTGTTTCATCCTTGATTGTATCATCTTTCCAGACTATGTTTTCTCTATTCCTGTGAGATTTCAGAGATTAGTTATTTGCTTTGGTAAACCCTCAACCAATCTCTAACATTTTTGAACTAATACACACAATGAAATAATAGAGGTGCATTCTTACCCTTGTGGTTACACACACTAGCTCAAGGAATATATAAATGGAGCTAAATAAGGATAGAAAAAGGTGGTAGAAAACAAGCAATTTCATGGGCCAACAATCGGTCTACATGCAGTGATGTATTTATATTAATGATATGAGTATTTACATATACAAAAATAGGCTCTTTATCCTTTAGAATCTAGGATCTTTGTCCTAATAATCACATAATCCTCCTAGATTATAATCACTTGTCTCACTAGCCTACAAAACATATTTACATTTCCAATTACAACTCGGGTTCGGTCTTGGGATATTACAATCCCCTCCCCTTATTTTTGCAATGTCCTCAGTGCAACTTGTTTATACATGTATAATTCAATTTCTTAAAAAATATTTGAGCTTTAGCTATTGGAAGCTTGTTATCCATCTGGTGCTCTACTTTCCAACACCAATTTTGGTATTCATACTATAGTTGGAAGTCAATTTCTCTATTCCATAAAGCTTCTTCCAGGAATAATTCATCTCATTGTTCCATTTGACACACCCTCCTTATGGTAGTTACCATGCCATAAGCATCCTTGGGTTGCCTCTTCCTTGTTCCACTCACCCTTCCTGGCTCAGGGCTCTCTTCACTGCTACAGAGTCCTTCAACGATCCATATTTCCAAGGCTTTCACACATAAGGAGAGTCCTAACCCTTTACCAAAACCCCGCCAAGGTTCTACAATTATAGGGCTTTAGTGTCCTCAATAGTAGTTTTTCTTTCCTCGCATTCCAACTTTAATCAATATTATCTCATCTGCATCACACACATGTAGTTATCATGAGAGAACATAAAAGAATTCATTTAGAACTCAAAATTGTTTCATAAGTGATTCAACTTTTACCCAAAATATGAAATTCTATTTCATAATTTTTCATTGTTGTTGTAATAATAAGATGCAGTATTCCTTATGGATTTCAGCAAGCACCATGTTGAGTACCATTTTTCCTACAATGCTTCTATATTTCATTCAGGCAACAACTTGTCATTATTTTTTGTACATCATACTCTCATTGCAATATGTACAAAAACCTTATGAAGTGTTCTTAGAATTGTCTATAACTAACAATTCAATCACGACTACAAATATTTTTTTTAGATAGAATGAATTATCATTCTATGCATACACATGTTCATAATTAATATGAGTAAGTTCATTACTTATTTTTCTGAAAAGAAACTTTTTGTAGTCAATGCTCATGCGACTATTTGACTTCAAAATTTCATGTTGCAATGTCTAACAACTCTTGAAATGTTCTCAACTCCATGGGTTAGAAAAATTTCATCTGTTAGTATAATTATTTCCATGCAATAATATATATGCATGCACTCACAAAATACATTTAGCAAATGCATTTAAGTATACAATTCTATCATGTATGAGTGCAACTCTGCCAATTACTAGGCATGAGTGCAATTCTTAATGCATATCTATTCAATGCACCTTTGCATTGATTTTCATAATGCCCTATATCTAAGTCATGTATATGACCATCCATTAATTGGAAATTTGGCCAATGTCTTGACACATTCTCCACACACTTCCTATTGTCTTCTCAATTATTTGGATTCCCTACTTTTCGACCCGAACACTACACCAAGAATATAATTCTTTGGTGTCCATTAGTGTTAGCAAAAATGTTTCAGTCCAAGCTTTATTTAAAGGTTGGAATCTCATTGGGTATTTTTGTGCTACGTAACCTTTTGATATCCATACTTTTCCATATCCAACTATGTCCTAGTCTTATACATGACTAGATTTCCTGTCATCCATTCCTATAACAAGTTCTTATCTTTTATTGCTTTGGTTATTACCTCATAACCAAATTAACATGACATGATACTATGTTAGTGTGTGCATTCAAAAGATAAGAATATTTGATAACTATTATAGGCCTCTAGCCTTTACCACACCTAGTGGTATCTTATTCATGTTAATTCATTTAAATAATACCATACTATGTATTATAAAAATTCTATCTGGGGGAATTCTCACCTTAATTCCCCTTTGACAATTATGCAACATAATTTCCAAAGAAATACTTACTTGCATAGCTATCATTAAATAAATTTGATGTTACTTGATTAGTTGATGATAGTAGAAGATCTCATGCCTCTTTATCAGTCTTATAATCAACATTCCAACTTTTTGTTGCTTCCTTCTATATGAAACAACATCATCAGCAACACTTGCAAACATGCACGAATTCTTCCTTTCTACGTATGGTTGTCCAACAATCCATAACACAATTGTTTCTACAGTAATCACAACAACCTCTTTCTCCCGGTATCACTTTTCTTTGTTGATCCCATAAGTCTTCAATTCTTCCTGGATTCCTAAAGCTTCTTATGCTCTCACTGTGATTATTGTACATGATTATTTCTGTCCTTAACACTTTTTATCCAAATCACTCTTGGCTACCTTTAGATTTCTATAAAAATACTAATGCTGATATTAACCTTCAACATTCATTTATTTTCTAGATCCAACTAATCAAACTTATACTTGGATGAATTACAATTCCAAACATGTTGTCTTATAGACTTTGGATCTTCAACATCCAGTTACTTTTTGGATGGAACTACTTCATCCCCTTCCAGACTGAATACTTTAGTATTTGAGTTTTCTTGTACCCTTTTCTTGTCTTTGCCAACTAGACTCAAACTTGATTTGCCCAATCTATAGCATATTGTAAGGATGCACATATGACTCCTTCGCTAGCTGCATAAAATTAATTAAAAGTACTTAATACTTCTTTTAAATTTACCAGCATAATTTCAAGTGATACTTCCACCCTATGGAATGTCACTCATGGATAGATTCCACTTGAGATGGATTCTTTTCAAGCACCATATCTTTTTGTATTCGAATGATGCGTAGAACCATTTCCTTCTTCATGGTTCCTTATTTATTTTTGTTTAGAAATTTCATTTCAATTTTAAGTTATTCTCGACTTGATATCTCCATGCTATTGTGGAAATACCTTGAACACCTTTGGAATCCACCAAAAATCATCTTCTACTTTTGTTGTCCCTCTTGGAGTGTTTTAATGCATCCCTATTATCTTGATATCTACCTCATGATTTCTTCTTCCATTATCTTAAGATGTTCAAGGACTTGACACCATCCTGGGATCTTTCCTTGTCTAGTTTGCATACTCACAACCACATATTATGATGATATTAATTTTCATCATTCCACTATTACTTGGATCCCTTTGATCCAAATACCACATGACCAAATTATATCTCCAGTCATGTTCTCTAATTAACCTTGTATGTTTAACACCAAATTATTTCTTGAAGCACTTGATTTAGCCTTTCATTGACTGGTTATATGAACACTTGGATTTGATTCAAGAATTATTACTTTCTTTTGTCTTGACCCCTCTTATTAATCCAAAATGCATATTCCACTTCTATAATCTCATAATGATTCCCATCATACCATGCTTCCACTAGGCATTCTGATAGAAATAATGGAGGTGCTATATCCAAACTATAGGACTGATGTTTGGAGATGTTGTCACTCTCTCTATGTATACACTATGTCTTTCTTTATAAAAAAAAATAACATCATGATATATCAATCTGTATGGATTAGGTATTCCCACTATGTACTTATTTATATTAACATTGTTTAGTCTTGACCTTGATCCTCTTGTGGAGTATTATTGATGTAACATTATGTCCTCAAGTTCCTCTGTTCCTTCTTGATATCAGGTCCAAACTCTTTCATATTACATAAAACCTCCCTTATTCCCATGTTTTTTATCTCCATATAAACCTATGGTCCATGCATTATCATTTATTGTAGATGGATTTCCCCACCTATCATTCACATTTGATGTGCCAAAAATTGTTACCGGGACTATCCTTCCTGAACAAGAATTTCATCAGGGTTTTCCAAGCTACTTATTGAAATTAACATTTGATCAAATAACTTCTTAAAGATCTCAAATGTAACATGAAGAACTTTCTTTGTCTCTCTTTCTTCTATATATATACATCTATAACACTTTTTCTATTTTAAATGTAATCATTACATCTGAAAACAGGCATACAACAAATTATGTTAGCTATAACCATAATCTACCATTTTGGTAATATATGCACAATTTTCCTTTTATGGTTACCATCAATCTTATTTTTGATTACATGTGATCTAAGTTGCTCAATCCTTAATTATGATTGAATACCTAAAATCTTATTTCCAAGACCTTTCCAATGACTTCTTCCTTGCTCACTTCCGAGTCCTCAACATAAAGTTATGGATAATTGAAAGTTGTCCTGTATGTGATGTAATCCATGTGTAGTTGTTGTTCATCTTAAGAGTCGATTTAGCTCTTGGACCCTTGTTGGATCCTCTCATAAGGTTCACATGCCATATTTGCAAGTTTTAAACCTGTGAAGTAAAGCAATGCATATAGATTCTTAAGAAAAACAAAATTTAATCAATGGCTTATTCACATAGTACACAGAGATTTATACTGGAAACCCTCAACCGGGAAAACCTTTCTTATATTCATTATCTTGAATTTCACCATTCATCATACAATATATATACAATGTTTTTAGGTATTCCGTAGATACCAAAACCCTAATCCCTTAATCTGGGATTAATTTACAAAACTGCTAAAAATAGCAAAGTCTGCTAAAAATAGCAAAAACCGCCCAAAAAGAAAAAAAAATACGGGGTGCTACCCCAGGCTACTGCCCATTTCTGAACACTGCATGTAACCAGGGGGGGGGCACACCTGCCCCCCCTGGGACCCCCCTAGGAAAGCACCTGATGCACACGACTCAAACAGAGCACTAGTGTGAGGGATCGTCAGACGTAGTTGTCATATGTCATGTACCCCCCCACACACATGCAAAGAATATAACACATACCCAACATTCTCCCACTTGTTTTTTTCTTTGCATCCAAGGGTCTAGGGGATTATATAGTCAACAATCCAGAGAATCAATGCCCGATGTTACTCTACACCAAAAGAACTTTTCTGTGCTCACAGACTTTGTCAATGAATCTAAAACATTCTTCAAAGTGACAACCTTTTCCAACAACTCCTTGTTTTCCTCAACCGTGTCTCTCACAAAATGATACTGAACATCAATATGCTTTGTCTTCGAATGATAAGATGGGTTCTTTTCCAGGAATATTTCACTCTGACTGTCACAATCTAATCTCACAACTTGTTGTACCAACCCAATACCTGAACATAATCTTTGTAACCATACTGCTTCCTTGCTTGCATGAGTGGATGCCATGTATTCAACTTCTGTAGTTGAGAGTCCCACTATAGCCTATCTTTTTCTCATCCAACTGATTGCTCCTCCAAATAGGTTAAACACATACCCACTTGTATATCTTTTTTGATCCATATCTCCAACCCAATCTGCATCAACAAAGACATGTATGTCCACCACTCTGTCCAATCCTGGTCTTCCTTGGTAGCACAATCCATAACTAGTGGTGCCATGAAGATACATGAAGACCCTCTTTACTGTTGTCCAATGATCCTTCCCTGGTTTTGACATATACCTGCTCAAAACTCGATCTAGATGGATATCGGTGGCCACCCACATTTTCCAACTAGCTCAAGACAGTTTTCTGACAATTCTGGAAATTTACTATTTTTAGTAGTTTTAACTTTCGGGGCCATTTTGGGGGCCTAAATGAAGGTTTTTTGGGATTGAGATCCTCAATGATAGCCAAAGGCATATTGAGCCCCCAAAATTAATCCCCTCGACAATACCTTTCCAACGGGCTATCACATTCCTAAAACGGAGATTGTATGCAAAAGTTACAACCCTTGGAAGTTGATGTACTAACTTACCCAAACAGGGACCACATGACTTTTGGCGCTTCATCTCCTAGGGTTAGGTTTTTGGATGTCTAGGGTTTTGGGCATTCTTTTTTATTGTAAATATTAATTTAGAGACTCATTGTAATGTTCTTCTTCTGAATGAGTGCAATTTTCACATCTCTTCTCAGAGATAAACCGCCACCATTCCAACAAGCTTGTTTCTGTTGTATTTTATAGTTTCAACTTATTTCATTATTGAATAGAAAACCAGTTTTACTGTATCTCTATTATTTTTTGCTAAGAATCTATTAATAATCTATATTCATTTTGTTCTTCTCATAAAATCTGGATCAGTGGTATCAGAGCGGTCTGCTCCTTGTCGTCTTAATGCATGTCCCCAACGAGGTCAAAGTACAAAGAGTTGGGTCTTGAGCTTGTTTCTCTTGAGGAAAAAATCTCTCGCACGCCCAAGTGACCTCTCATGGCAGGAGAAAATAAAGATGACAGGATAGGAAATCCTTTCAAACTATTGATTAAGGAAGCCCTCATGCAACAGAGGAAAGGGATGATGGATAGTTTCATGTAAATCCTTCGACGGCTACCAGCAGGAGATGCATATTCTTCGAACAGAGGCACCACCCCCTTCAAGGTACAAATAAACTTCAATATTCCTATATTTGAAGGTCAGATAGATGCAAATGCTATAGACAAGTGGTTGAATATGCTAGAAGGGTATTTTTCTATCCATAACTTCTCGAATAGAGAAAAGATTACTTTTGCGCTCCTCAAAGTCGTTCCCCGTGTCAAAGATTGGTGGGAAACCTTCTGTGAGAAACAGGAAATAGAGGAAACCTCATTATTTTTAGTCATGGCCACCTGGGAATCATTCAAGGATGCTATTAAGAAACAATACTACCCTGTCAGAAGTTACAACGACCTATATACCAAATGGACCAAACTGCGGAAAAGAGACCAAGCAGTGCTGGATTTCACAAATATCTTCCATACCTTGTGCACCAAGCTGGGTATCAAAGATTCAGAGTGACATATCGTGCTCAAGTATTGCGATGCTCTACATAGATACATCCAGACTGAAATGGAATTTCTGGACATCTCATCCTTGGGTACGGCCTACCGATATGTCGTCAAAATCGAGCAGAAGCTCAAACAAAAGACGCAACAATTTGGGCCTAGGAACCCCTCACAACAAAAGCTAGGAAAGGGCGGCCCCAACCCACAGAAAAAAGGACAGAGAAAATATGGACAGTATCAGGACTACCAGTCCAACCCACAAGCAAAGAAGGACACCGAAAAGACAAAGAAAGATATCGGGAAGTGGTGTGACTTCCATAAGTGCCCTTGGCATAACACTGCTGACTATCACTCGAAACAGTCACTGGTGGCCGAAGTTAAATCCTCTAAATCAGATGTGGATTCTGAATCTAAGACAGAACCAGAAAGGGGAAGATGGATCATTGACATGGAACCCAATGCCACCGTTTCTACCACCAAGCTCTAGCCTAGTGAACCAGATGAGCTAGAATAAGGAGAGCACCTCTTCCATTCACAGATGTGGGTAAAAGGCACCCCACTGCACTTCATTGTTGATAGCGGTAGCCAGAAGATCCTCATCTCAGCAGAGGTTGTCAAGCGGCTGGTCTTACCAACAACGCCACACTCACAACCCTACACCATTGGATGGCTCCGCCAAGGAAGTGATCTCCGCGTCAGCCAACAGTGTCAATTATCATACGGCATCAAGCCCTTCAAAGATGAGGTATTGTGTGATGTTTCTCCTCTCGAAGTTTATGATTTTTTTTTGGGCCAACCTTATTTATGAAAACGTCATGTTGTATATAAGTCTAGTTCTAGTAGTGTTATTATTACTTTGAACAAGAAATTGTATAGGTGACCCGAGGCAGTCCCACCTAGTGTTATTTCCTTGATCTCTGCTAAGCAATGTAGGAAGGTCATCTCTCAGATGGGGAAGTTTGTCTTCTTCATGATTCACTCTCAGAATAAGCGAAAGATCACAGCCACATCTAGGGTCTTTGCAGCCAACCTCTCCACACAACATAAAAAAGTAGATAAGGTCATGGAAGAATACTCGGATATCTTCTCCTCACCTACAGGGGTACCTCTGCATTGCCAGGTCAAGCACCCCATCGATCTAACCCTGGATGCACCACTTCCCAATGGGCCAGTCTATCATCGTTCTTTGTTAGAGAATGAGGAGATCAAGTGACAGATCCAAGAACTACTTCACAAGGGGCACATTCACCCCAGCTCATCACCTTGTGGGAGCCCAATCATGCTAGTACAAAAGAAAGATGGAACCTAGTGACTTTGTATTGATTACTGGGCTCTGAATAAAATCAGAGTCAGAAACCGATACCTGACTCCCTGAATCGATGACCTCCTTGATCATCTCATGGGGGAAAAATACTTCAGTAATATTGATCTGAAGTCTGGCTACCACCAAGTCTCGATAGAACAGACAGATGTATGAAAGACCGCCTTCAAGTCAAAGGAAGGCCTTTTTGAATGGTTGGTCATGCCCTTCGGTTTGAAAAATGATCCAACCACTTTCATGAGGATGATGGATGATATCCTGCGACCATTCACCAATAATTTTATAGTGGTGTATCTGGATGACATTCTAATTTACAACAAGACTTGGGCCGAACACTTGCATCATATTCAGCAGGTTCTGCACACCCTGCGGTAGCACAAGATATATGCCAACTTGGAAAAATGATCCTTCGGCATGGATAGGGTCCATTACCTGGGCTACATAATTGATCATCATGGAGTACATGTGGATCCAACCAAGATCCAAGTCATCTGTCACTGGCCAGCCCCAACAACACTCACTGAGCTTCGGAGATTCTTGGGCCTTACCAATTTCTATCGCAGGTTCGTGTTGGGATTCTCCCATATTGCATGGTCCCTCAGCCAAATAAACAGGGGTGGTGGTGCTGGCAACCAATTCACTTTTTCCACTGTCTTATAAGCTGCCTACACCAATGTTTTGCAAACATCAATTTTTCGTCGCATTTTTTCAAACGAATGACACTTTTATTTTTGCGACATTTACACATTTGCCTTCGTTTTGTTTTCATGGTTGTAAGTGTGAAAACTTAATGTTTCGAAGTCGCATTAAAATCACTATTTGAACTGTCGTTATCTTTCTTGTCAGTATGCCTATTGCGCTTACATTGCACTTATCGTTATGTAGCTGGAAAGACTTTCAAACTGTACTCATTGGACATTTTTGTATTGATTGTGTGACTTGGTTTTATTGAATTTGTATTGCATTGGTATTTGGATTTGCATTCTATTTGACCTACTTGATCATTGGTTCTATGAAAATACATAGGGTTTATGATTAAATCTCTTATATATATCTTTTTAATTTAATACCTATGTTTATGTTTTCATAGCTATTGGTTGGTTGATTATATGTATCCATTGGCACATTGGTTAAACTATTGATATCGGTTGATACATTGGCGCATAGTTGAGTTTGGTATTGATTTCAATTTGACTGTTGGTGGATTAAAAAACTTTGGTATAACATTGATTGCGCATGCACTTACAATTGTTCATTAGTCGACCAAGTGATATGACTATTGACTATGCTATAATGGGTTAAATTACTATGTAAATCGGCGGTTGTACTTTGACCATAATTGTTTTGCATGGCAGTGAATAACTCTACCAGCTTCGCACGCTGGCATTTATGCCTATCCCATATTCATCGTTCACCTCTATTAGCTCAAGAAGCCTCCGCGCACTCTGTTCCTATGTGTGTTTCGACCCAAACCCTCGGCTTACCATGTGCTCGACTGCATGGCACCAGTCGTGCGAATCGAGCCAAACGGAAACCAGGCCCTGTTAATGTTTGACAATGCCTGGAAGGATTTGGAAGAGAACTGTTGGCTCACCTTTATACAATGATTCGAGGGTTTTAACCTCTGTGTAGCATGACAGTTTTCCATGACCTTCGATGGCTATAGAGCCAAGGTGGGCGACATACAGTTGGATATTGATGAGAATTTTATCAGCTATGCTACAGGTTTACCCGCTACAGGACAACGTTGGTTTAAGAATTGTAAGGTCAAGAAAGTTCCATGGACACTGTTGTTCCTCTCACGCAAAGTCACCTCGTGTGACAAAGGTATGCCCATATCTATGCTCAAACCATGATGGCATGACTTATTAATTCTAGTCAAGTAGTTTGTGACCTGTGAAGGTTGATACGGGCTCGTGTTTCTCTACCACTTGCGTTTACTGATGATTTTTATAGGGTATCCTTTAAACATGCCTTTCTACTTTCAACGCAGCTTATATAAGATGTCAAAAATATTTAAAAGGTATAAGGCTGACAGTAGACTGTTCCATCATGGGCTTATTAAACTTATTGTTGTTTATCATTTGAGTTTGCACGGTGATAGTTTGAGGGCTTTCATCGCCCGTAATGGTTTTGAGGACGTAGACTCCGTCCCGGTTGACAAGCTTGTGGTAATTGAAACCAAGGCCGAGCCACCTATACCCTTACACATCCTACTACCTAAACCCTCGACCGACCCTCCTATTGATTTACCATACACCGGAAATGAGAAGTCTGAGGCTGTTAAGAAGCCTATGAGCAAAAAGTACAAGGAAAACCCTACTGCTAATGCCAAAGGGAAGAGGAATGCCCGTCTCATTTCAAGAATGGCCAGGAACAAGACTAAACCTTCTACTGAGCGAGAGCCTATTGTCCTTAGTGAGGATTCCGATTTCGACGTGGAATGATTCTTAGCCAGCGAGTACCCTTACTCACAGGGTTTGTTCCCCGAGCCACCATACGATTTCATGTCGAATCTTCCCCCTTTCCTAAGAAACGAACCTAGCTACCCTGGTATTAAATTGTCTAGTGAAACCCTCAGTGATGTGCCCAAACCCTTTCCTGCTTTTTCAAACCCCGCACAACGATCATGTGACCAATGCGAGTTATGGTTGGAGCGATACTACATTGATGTCCCCCTACTCCAATCTAAGATTCAATCGCTGGAAGATCGAATTGCAGTATTAACCAATCAACGAGACCAGCTCCAAGCAATTGATAAGAAGAAAAAGACGACAGGCTCGATCCTTTTCAAAAACGTTGAATCGACTACGGAAATTATCAATTCCAAATTGACATGATCAAGCCATTTCGTCGCCATATAGGTATGGATTTTAATATCATTCTAGTTGTGTAAATGATCAGGGTTGATATAATGAGTCGGATTCTTTTTTCGAATAGTCCCGTGTATATTTCAAAATTGCTCTGTAATGATGTGTATATCCTGTACAGTGTTTTCGCTTGCTAAAAATGAATGAAATTTCGTTTGGATATATGATTTGATCATCCCCAGTTTAGACACCGATAGATTCTCATTTCGATTTGGTTGATTTTTGTTTGATTTGATTTGATCGTGTGTCTGATTGAGTTAACGAAATGGATGTTGTGCTTTCAATTGAATTGGTTTGGTATCCACTTTGAACAGTAAGTTTTCATGCTCAAATTAGAATACGATCATGTTGGATTTGATCTCGTTATGGTTCGGATGCTCTGATTGGTAAACTATTTCAATGAGTTTGTTGGTTACGATGAGCTCTGTCATATGATTTTCAAAAATCGTGAATATTGCTCTATCCAGTTTTAATTTGGGAAAAAACGACTCTATTTTTATTAAAACAATATGCTCATGTAAGCCTATGCAAGTAATATTCATCCCCGAATCGTGGGACAGTTTCGATTCACGATGACTATGTTAAGACTCCTTGCTGTTTGATTCGCTTAAATCAAATTCAGTTGATTTGATTGCTCTCATGAGTTAGATTCACATCGTGAAATGCTGCTCTGTTTGTTTTTAACTTGCAAACGAATTGGTCAATATTAATGCGTTTTAAACAAATAATTTCGATCAATCGATCTTGTCTACCCAGTTTACTAAAAACAAACATATAATTCTTGTGAACCCTGTTGCTAGCTGAGTGATTTCATCACGATTTCGTTTATAGACAGTTACACACCAGTTGGTTTAATTCTCTTATGGTATGAATCTTTTTGCTATATCGTTATAGCTATAATGATTGGAAAATGATTTTGTTGGATTCGATCGTATCTCTTGTTTAACAATCGCATACGATATGTTTGATTATCGGTTTCAATTGGATATGAAACAATCTTACGATTGTTCGATTATGACTCTGTGGACCCGCCTTTGTGGTAACAAAAGAACAGAGTATTCCTATCTCTGTATTCGGTTGAATCATTTTTTATCCTGTTTAATTTT